>JAQGAV010004074.1:0-11049 GCA_034691345.1 Phasmarhabditis papillosa | reverse complement strand
GAGCTCGATCCGTACAAAAGTGCGCCACCTCTAATTCTGAGCCTAATCTCAGCCGAATGTGTCTTTTCAAATGCGGCTCCACTCAGCCTAAGAGACTTCCCTTGTTAGTTCAAACCCTCTAGACATGTAATTAAACAATATATATAAAAGATAGTAAACAACTATTATAAACACACCTTCAAATCCATCTTGATCTTTTCAATAGCAAAAAGTTTAGAAGTAGACTGTAAGGTAAATAGGTTAAATATTAAGTTTATGTGTAATTAAACATTGTAAACATATTAAAAAGAATAAAGCAACCAATCAATATAAAGTTATATGAATGCACTGTTTGCTCGTTTTTTCTTATCACAATACTTCCTTTTCATTCTTATCGAAAATGAATTTGAGCCATATTGATTTTGCAAAAGAAGTTTGGGAAAACAAGAATGTGGATTGTGGTTTTAAATTTATCACGGTGCACTGTGTAACGAACCTTGGAGTGAACGTTCTTCACTGGCTCGTTGGTCAACGAGTGTCCTTTACGAGTTGGATAACGTCATTTAAACTTTTATATTTCTCCCTTAACAAAAAACAGTTTCATAGTTTCTTTTGATAGCTTGCGCCGACTTCCAGTCAGTAGATTTATTGAAAAAATAATAAAGTGACCTTTTAATCTTTTATGACAATCATAGATAATGCAGCATTCATTTGTTCTACCAAACACAGGAATTCTGAATTCTCTACGGTTTTCATATTCATTTAAAAGTCTTAAAAAGGCCCTCTTAAAAGAAATTAGTTTTAGTAACCTCAAAGGGACTACTCCCTGCTGAGTTTTCATTAAAATTATTGCTTTCTGAGATTGAAAAGGGAAGGACAAAAACGTTTTTATAAAATAGCTGTAAAGCAGTTAAAATACCTAATTACAAATTGAACAACCCTTGGTAACCTTATATTTGAATTGATTCTTGCAATAGTGGAAACTAAATGTTGTATTGAGTTGTTAGAAGATTAATCAAGATATTAGTTACTTACCATACCTACTACGGGTCGGCCCGCAATTTTCAAAGAATTCCTCATAACTTTATTAGAAATTGATATTTTCGAACAATTATGGCTATGTTGTAGAGCTAATTGCTAACTATATAACTCTTTTTTGTTCAGGGAGAAATATAAAAGTTTAAATGACGTTATCTCCAAGCCCGCCGGTTGGGCCCAGGCCGACACATTGACAGCTATGATACTTACAATTAGGATAGGCAATGGTACACCGTTTTACCGTAAGACTATTAAATCTGCTTCACTGGAGTTTTACCGTTCTTTTATTAAAAAAGCTTCACAATTATTAAATATTTAGTGTATACTTCCTGTAATTTTGTTTCTGTAGTGCGTGTAAGGTATTCTAAATATCTCTGTTGAGGGCACAAGTAAATAAATCTCTACATTCTATAAAATATGACTAGTATTTAAAAAGAAAGGTGCAGTGACAAGTTTGTTTACTCATTTCTGCTACTTTAGATTAGCCTTCGTTAGTACTGAGGGGAGATTGGTGGCTCGTCTCGTTTGGTGGCTCGTCTCGACGAACGAGCCAGTGCAGGGGCTCACCACATTTTAACTCCAACAGTTCGTAAGTAAATCCGAGAAGACGCTAGAAGCGTCGCCATGAAGTAGGCTTTTTAAGTTAAAAACTTCTAAATAGGATCAAATTAACCTTATACGCGGTAAGGTTGCTTGAGCGGAAACCAAAACAAGGCCAAACAGTGGGGCAATTTGCTGCTGCCGAAGTTTACCGGCTGCTGACGCTTGCGTTTGGTGAAATGGACCACATGGAGGAGCAATTTGACACGAAGCAGTAGATTCCGACTGCTTGTTAGCGGCAGTGAATCCGGAAAATAATGAAGCGCTCAAGCTACTTCTCGAATTTTGATGTTCCGAAAAAAAATTACCAGGTCGGTGATGAATTTCAAGTAAAGAGATCTTCATAATCTTTAAGTTTGTAAAGTGTAGTATGAGCAGTGTCAAGTTCTTCAAGCTAGTTAAAGTGAAGAAACTTTAGGAATCCGGAACTTCATAGCAAAGTTCTTAGATTGCGAGGATTCTGTCTTCGGTGGGATTCGAACCTTCGTCCTGTAGAGAAATAGCTTCTAACCAAAAGGCAAATGCTTTCCCAAAAACTTCAATTTGTTGTGTGTACTTAAATTAATATCATATTCTCATATATTGTATTCGTTGGTTATAGAGTGATTACACAGAGCACAGTGATAAATTTAAAACTACAATCCATATTCATGTTTTAACCATTTGCTTTTGCAAAATCAATATGGCGCAAATTCATTTTCGATAAGAATGAAAAGGCAGAATTGTGATAAGAAAAAACGAGCAAACAGTGTATTCACATAATTTACATTGATTGTTTGCTTTATTCTATTTAATATGTTTACTATGCTTAATTACACATAAACTTAATATTTAACCTATTTACTTTACAGTTTACTTCTTTACTTGTTGTTATTGAAAAGGTCAAGATGGATTTGAAGGTATGTTTATAACAGTTGTTTACTTTCTTTTGTATATATTGTTTAATTGCATGTCTAAAAGGGTTTAAACTAACAAGGAAAGTCTCTTTGGCTGAAGCTGAGTGGGTGCCGCATTTGTGGAAAACGAGAAAAACATTCGGCCGAGCTTAGGCTCGAAATTAGAGCTGGCGCACACTCTAGTAGAAATTTATACGTTTCTATAAGCACAATAGTGAAATCAGTTCTATTTTTAAATTTATTAACATTTTTATGTTATACTTTGTTCTTACTCATTTTTTTTAGGAAACCTTTCTTGCTAGCTTAAGCGATGAACAACTAGGCTTTTTTTGTGCTCATGAATATAATGAGAATCTAGCTGATATGCTACAAGATGAAATTAATGTTATACAATATCAATTGTTTGAAAAGTGGAAGGACGACGAGGTTATTATTATTTATAAAGTTTAAATAATGTTATTCTTATAGAAAAGAAATGCTTCACAAAACCGTGTTCCTTCGTCATCGCAGCCTGATTTTACTGATAAAATGAGCCAACTATTTGAAATGTTTGCCGAGAGAATTGAAGCAAAAATTGAACAGAAAATAAAGTCCGTAGGTTTTAACAGTATATGCAAACATTTCTTTGTCTCAACCTTCTGAATTCAAATGTTTTGGTTTTTTTTAGTTGGAGGAGTCGTATTCGGAGAAGCTAGCAAACATTGAGATTAAGATTGAACAATCGGGACAACAAATTAAGAAGGCTAGTTTGTTAGTTATATGTAGTGTGTTATATATGGTTTACTTTTATAGTTTTTGAGTTTTTTTAAATTCAAGTTAAAGTCTTTAAGCTCAAATTAACAACTCTACTTATGTTCGAATGTTTGTGTCTCAACTTTCCGAATTCAAATGCTTCGTTTTTCAGTTGGAGGGGTCGTATTCGGAGAAATTGGCGAGTATTGAACAACAAATTATGCAGGTTCGTTTGATTTAGAGGATGCCTTGCGGACTTTTTTAGTGTGTTTATAATTGTTATAAGTCCTTGTCTGTTTTCCCTATAATACAGCTCTCTTTCTATCCGCATATAAAAGGATAGAGAAACCGCAGTTTTACTATCAGTTAGAGTATATATGGATATAGCTCCGTCCAGCGCCTACCTGTGTTAGTAAACGTCCTGTGTTTAGTGCTCCACGTTAATATGTTATATGTAGAATAAACCTTAGTTACATAAGACCTCTGTACTCATCTACGATATGGATTGGCTGACATTAGTTCCCTGTCACAACAATAATATTTGTTATACTGTTTCACGAATGTTAAAAGATGAAATACTTGTCTCTGTCTTGTTGCTTGCATGATTATCCCCACATAGTTTCGTTATTGACTAGAAATTATTACATTTGTGTTTTAGGTTTCAACATCGCAGAAAACTGTTATTGAAAAAGTGAATGAGGTAAGTAAATGTTTCACGAATCCATATTAGCAAAGTATACTATCTACATCAAAGAAACTGAGTAATAACAGTGAGTCTTGAATAGTTTATCAACTATCCAGTAACTGTATTGATAAATTATTTATTAAAAAAGTATAGATATATAGAATCATTTATTAGGATGCTCTATCAATATGCATATGCCGCATGACTATCCCTATTTTCAGATACAAAGCTCCATTTCTGACGTTAAACAAAAGTTTGACAAGTCGGAGCAATACCTAATCAAAGTAAGTAGGTTATATGCGAGGAAATGTTGAATTGATTTCACTTAATATTGTTTCATAACTTGTTTCATCCGATTGTAATAACTTTATTTTGCAGGTAGCAGAGAGCCAACAACATCAATCGGATAAACTATAACATACAAAGAACCTCAGAGCCTATCATATATAACTAACTATAAAATTTGCTCTCTCTAAATTAACAGTATAGACAAGCCTTATTTTCAGCTAGAAGGTTCTATTTCTCAACAGTTTGCGTACATAAAACAAAAGATCGAGCAATCGGAGCAACACTTAACTGAAGTTAGTTAGTCATATTTTAGATAATGATTAAATTTGTAGTTGTTGTTTTTTTTTTTTTTTTGAATTAGATGAAACTAGTGATTTTTGTGTATCACTTATAACTGTTTTTGTATGTTTAGAAAATTGATCAATTGGCAGAGAAAGTGTTTGATTGTATTAAGAATAGCATTGACTGGAAGCTATTAAATGAAGGGGTTGAAGTTATTGGAAATAATACTCTTACGGTTAGTTTATTTATTATTGTACTTTTATTAAGCGCAGATATTGCTCAAATATAAACTGTTCAACAATGACGCTCAATAGTTACGAAACTTTACGAAACTTTAGATGTTAATTTCAAACGGAACACGTCTCGAACAAAAATACTTTTATAGAAGTAGATATTAAGTGAATTCCTAATTTAAATGACGAATTTTGTTAAATAAACAATTAATATTTACAAATTAACTTTCATTGGATTTAATTGATGGAGCTGAATATATAACATATATTATTGCAGATAACTACAATGACTGTAGAAGAAGCGACAGAATGGTTTGAAGAAATTGAAAGAGAACTAATCAACAAACGGTATGAATGTATTACAGAAAATACAATAAAGGTAATATTTAAATATAACAAAGAGTTATTTTTAATTATAGAAAACCATTGGGATAATGAAGAAATTCGAGCATGACGAATATATTGAGCAAACAGGAATCGATATTCTGCAAAGAATGACAGGTATGTATACTTTAAAATTTGTCGTTTGTAACCAGTTTGTTATTAAGGTAAATCTGATATGGCTGTTCATTATATAACAAACACTCATGGAGGTATTGAGAACCTTATGAAGTTATTTACGAACAGCCAGTAAGAATATTTTATCAATACAATAATGATAAATGCATTTAGTTATCTCAATAATGATCTCTACCGTATTCTAATCCGTATTGTCGAGTGTAAGGAGACGCAGAAGAAATTAATGAAATCCGAATATCTCTCTTCGATTTTGTAGGTTTATATTTTATATTATAAATATAATATATTATAGCGAACGGTTATCAAATGAGCAAGATCCCAGTCAAGTTTTATATTTTTCACTAATATTTGCCCGCCTACTCGATTTCTCTGAAGATTCTTTCCCTGTCAATATAACAAAGAATATGATAGAAAGTAAGATAATAGAGGTTAGTTGTCGTATTTATTTTAAAAATATTATTTTAATAATAGAAATTTAAAAAATGAACAGTTTTCAGCGATTACCACTTCTATCTACAGACTACTTTCCTTTGTATATGCTCCCACATGAGTATTCTTGGTGTTTGGAGAGACTAATAAATGGAACAAAAGCACAGAAATATGTATGCGCCAATATCTTTGCTACTTTTTATTCATTCTTTAAAAAACTAATGGAAGATATTGGAGCCATTCCTATTCTAGAAACAGTATCATCCGATGCAAATACTGATAGTTTTGTTAAGAAGATGGTTGATAAGGCACTTCAGTACTTGAAAGAGTAGAATCCTTTTTAAATTTATCAGTATTTAATTGTTTCATTTAATATTACTCTTTAATCTTTAACATTATTTACTATCACTCATTATACCTTTTGTTCTATTGTTTTCTATTAATAGAAATACACACTTTGTACATTTATATAAGTCTCTGTAATTATGGACTTAGTTCGAAAGAAACATTTCACATATAATGGAGCAAAATAATTTTTGTCCAGAATTCACTTTTTCAAAATAGAAATATATACCAGCTAGAAGACCTATATTCTCATTCTATTGGGTCAAATTCTTAGGTTTCTCATTTTCCGCGATTTTTATGTAACCCGCTGGTTTTGTTGTTTTCATTATAAACTCGCAATCTAGCCAAATTACATAATTCTTTGTAATTGGTAGATTGATTGAAATGGTTGATTCTCTCACATGCGATTGTTAAACAAAACTTGTGAATACATGTGAACCATTAAAAGACTAGTTATTGACATATAACCTATTTTGTTAAATAGTCCGATTGTGTCGCATTCATTCATTATTCTTAATTAATAGAGTGATCTATCATTATCATATATAGAAGTTAGCATTGCCGGTGGGGGGGGGGGGATTATTCACACCCTTTGCTGTGAGTAACTGGACGGGGCGTCCAGTTACTCGCAATTTCAAATAACACTATCCTAAACTGTGAGGAACTGGGTGAACCCATTACCGATTAGTAGCTCACAGAATTGTCAATTCCTTTGATTCCTTTTGTTTATAATTCATATATAACAGTATAATACCTGTTCCTTACTTAGATTGTATAGTCTACGAACAAATCTCATGTAGTTTAAAGGTCTATTTATTATAAGGCGAGCGCACAACTATATAGGTTACTTGTACATTTTCTTTCGATTTCCGCGCTCCTTCTAAATTCTACAGTACACCTCTGCAAACGATTCATTTGCCGACTATAAAAGTAAATCCTTCAAAACACTGTTCATCTTCTATTAACCTTTGTAACAATTAGCAAGATAATCCAAATTACAAAATAAAAGATAAACTACGGAAATGTTATAGATACACTTCGAAATTCATTGTAAGTACTCCGCTTCTTAGTCAGATTAAATGTTATAGACGATGGGAAAAGGCTGGCAGTTTTAATGACTTATAGTATGGTTCTCTTTATATAACGGACAGGCCAGACATATTACCGCCTCAGATAAGATCTATTTCAATTGTGTTATTGTATTGTTCATTGTTTATATTCATTACTGAGACAATAGGGAACCTTTAATCTAACGGCAAAGTATCATAGACTGATATTTCATTGAACCGATGCTGCGGGTGCTTTAGCCTATTGGTTAGAGCATGCGTCTCTCAATACACGATGATCTGAGACTGTGGGTTCGACTGCCCATGGCTTTAGGAGGCTTCGGAAGTCATCAGCTTACTTTTCCAATGATTTGTGCTCCGACTGCAGGACCCGCCAGGCAGAAATTCACCACTCCTAAAATAAAAATATAAAGTATAACTTTAATATATTGTTTTCAATCTATAAAAAATAGAATTCTAGGATCAATTTAAAAACGTGAATAGTGTTTAATATTAGGTTTTAGTTACAGTGTTGTTGAAAGTATCCCTAGGCAGCCTAGTGAAAAAGACATACTATTATATACAAACTCAATACTCTCTTTACTAAAATTACTTTAACAAGTTAGAGTTTAACGTAATAGTGGTCAAGTAATAGAATTTAGTGACTTATCTCAGCAAAAGTTGCCGTCAAACGGAAATTTCTAAAGTGTGCGCATCTTTTTTTGCTCAAATATGCAAATTGACATGCGCGCGCAACATACTAAACACTTGTGCTTAACTACTAAAAGATATAAGAAACGAATAGCGCGCGTTTCAAAAGACCGAATCTATTCTATATGCTGCCTAAGACAGCCCAGACATTCTGGGATATGCTATAAAAAAACTGAAAACGGATTCTTAGAGTGTTTTGTATAACATTAAACTTTCTCCTGATAAGATTTTTAAAATTCCGACTGGAAAGGGGTCAAAAAAGGTGCAAATCCATCCATCCAATCCAAAATCCAGCACAAATCCAAAAACTGAATGAATCCGACTCGAAGATGAATTTTGCCGTTTATATAGGGATTCCAAACAGAACTGGCAAAATCAGAACTATTTTCAAGGCGATAGGTAAAATTTGCAGTTCAAAATAGTTTTTGTTTTTTCTGGTAGTCTCACTATATTTCTATTTTCAGTATTTTTTCGTTTCAATTGTTCAAAATTGGTTGTTTTAATTCTATTCACATGATCATAGTCATTTATTCGCAAGAATATATCGGTTAGTTTTATTGTCTATAAAGAAAGGCCTCTATTAACAAACTTTAATAAGTAAACGATATCAAATACACAATTATTTGACGGTTGTCGGAGTAAATCTTAGAATATCCCAAATAGTAAATGTTGCACACTTCTTTCTCATTGAAGACTTATTTCCCGTGCAGTCATATATCGGTATAAACAACATAAGAACAAAACTCCGCAAAGAAAATATCAGTTTATAAGAGTTATTGTAATAAATCATAAACGTGCTGGTTCATCCAGCTCGCTCCAGTTTCATATTTTGGTTGGGTAAGATAATAGATGAAATTCTTCACATTATAAATTTATAGAATGTCCATCATTAGTTACTTGAAAATATCTCTTGGTCTTAGCCAAAATTTGATGATTTGGCTCGGACCCGGTCTATATATATATAATACATGATACTTTCAATTCTCCGTTTCGGCGTTTCTTTTGTTTTTTACTGTTTTGTGAGAATTTTACTTGATTGCCGAACACCCCATACTTCACAGTCTACCTTTCTGTATTTATATATTTTATTATATGCAGTATTGTATTTTAAACATTCTACCTACTTTTTTGTAAAGCAAAAGCTCTTTGTACTGTTTCACGCCCTTCTCTAAAAAATTACGAAAGCAAACGTTTCAAAGTTTCTTTTCACATCTTAAGCAAAGTTTCGGCAGTGCATTCCATACTTCTATAGGGTAAAATAGTTATATGTGAATTTTAAAGATTGTTTGCTATATTTTAAAGAAATCGCATTCAATCGTGTATCCAGTTGTTCTACTAAGCACAGGAATTCTGAAGTCTCTACGGTTTTCATAATATCAGTAACGGTTATAAACCTCGTAAAATAAATTAGATTCATTTACCTCGGAGGGTATACTCCCTGCTGAGTTTTCATTAAAATTATTGGTTTCTTAGATCAACCGTTGAAAGACAAAAACGTTTTTATAAAATAGCTGTAAAGCAGTTAAAATCAAACTTTTTGATTCAGTTTCCATTCATAACCTTATATTTGAATTGATTCTTTCAAGAAAAAAGTCATTGTTGTATACAGTCGGTAGATGATCAGTCAAGTCAGTCACCTACTTGGAATTAGGGTAGGTAAACATAGCGACGGGCACCCATCCAAAAAATTTTGTATTTTATTTAATAAATCACATGTACAAACTGGCCCAATACTTTAGTTACAGAGTTCCGAAAACAGATTAATTAACCCTTAACCTGCACTGTATAATGTTATATTATTGAAGTAGAATATTTATTATATATAAGTTAAAGGCTATGAGAAACTATATTGGACGCGGGTATGGATTGTTCCTTTTAAGCGCACTCTACTATATCTGCATCGACCAGTAGAGCGGTTTTATCGGGTATATCAGCTGCAGAGGTTTTGAAGGTGGCTCAATGGTCGAGTAAATTGCCTTCTACCATAAGGAGGTCGCTTCGGACGGCTATCAACAGGCTGTTCCTTCCAGGTGCTTCAAATTCAAGCATTTGTTATTATTAATAACGCAATATAATAGTAAAACAACACACAGTTTCACCGGTAAATATTCAATTTTGGTTTGCGGGTGTATCATTTTACCATTTCTTTCACAAACCTTTGAGGGAAGCGTGAGGCAGAGGGTACCCTAGGGGTATGTCGATGTATTCGACCACTAGTGTCATATGCCTTCCGCAGCTACTGAACTTCAAACCCATCGCCTTAGTTCCTCGTGGATTCAGATACCGCTTCTCTAACCATTAGGCTGAAGTACCCTCATCGAACGAAGAAAAGCTCGAAGATTAGTGTGTACTTTGCCGCTATATTAAAGATTTCATATTGTTTCAATAATGGATATGACAATAAACAAAACGATAGAACAATAAAGCGGACTGTCTACTGGTGTATTGCAAAGAAAATATGGGCATGGTCATATCTCGGACAATTTTAAACTTCTAGTTTTCTCTGAACGTTATCGACAACTATCTGAACTTCGTTATCTGAACGCCTTGACAGAAGGTGGCATCGAGTGAGATTAACGAGGAAATAACACTAATATGCGTTCCTTATTCAATATTAAATGTTTTGCTCTAATAATTTCTTTTCGAGAAGTTTTTCTTACAAAACTAGTAGAAATCCATGTCTTAGAAGAGATTCATATTCATAAAGGCAGATTTTAGCATAGAAAACCGTTTAATACAGTTTAATTAAGTGTATTTTAATTAAACTTCTTCTATAATTTAAGTAAGCAAAGTCTGTTTCTCTCTTTCAAACTTTTCTTCTATAGGGCAATAAAGTAAATGTTTCCAAATTTGTTTTCTCGCTGTGAGGAAGGTTTGGTTAATAGTATGGTGAAACAGACAGAATTGGTTCGAGCAGGAGTCTCTCAATCCACAAGGATCTGAGACTGTAGGTTCGATTCCCCGTGGTTGTAGTAGGCTTGGGAAGTCATCAGCTTACTTTTCCCATGTTTAGTGCACCCGAAACCTGAATGAATCCGACTCGAACATGAATTTTGCGGTTATACCAAACAGTAGGCTCAACTCGAAAACTCAACTCAACAAACAAAACAAACAAACTCGAAAATAGGCATACCAAACAGACCTGGCAAATCCGAACTATTTTCAAGACGAAGAACTTTTGTAAGAACGAATTATCGTACTTCAATTCGTTCTTACAAAAGAGAGCTGCGTAACTATAAAATTGCCTGTGAAGCTAGAGTAACTGC
>JAQGAV010004073.1:0-11052 GCA_034691345.1 Phasmarhabditis papillosa | reverse complement strand
AAAAATTTTGTTGAAAAATTGTGAAAAATCAAAAAAATTGTTATGAGGTCTTTGTGAAAAGCCCGATCGGGCCGGGCGGCCAACTTTTTCCAAAGCCCGGCCCGATGAGAGGTCTGAGGCTAATATCAAGCTAGGCGGTATTGTGGCTATAAGGGGGCGAACTGTGTGGCGCCTATGCAGGCTCAAAGGTGGCTGTGGCGCATAGTGTGGCTAAAAATGGGCGGAGAATGTACGATTGCAGGGCTGGGAATTTCACGGGCCGGGGCCGAAAATTCAAAAAGTCGGCCCGCGCAAGGACAATTTTTGTGAAAAAAAAATTGACTGATTTAGGTGAATATTCTGCTGGCTCGAACTGGAACCTTTGCATAAGAAGTCACATTATCTATATCTCGTGAAAAAAAGGAAAATTAAAAATCTAAAAACATTTCTACAAATATCTGGGCCAAAAACCATGAATCTCATGAATAAATTTTTAAATTTTGATCACTTTATGTAGTTTCATACCATTTTTCATTAAAGTCAGCTACAGTAACCCGCATCACTCGAGCCAGATAACTCCAGAATGCAAAATCTCTTAATATCGTTCATTTTTCATCAATTTTTTTGCTATTTGTATCATTTTTCTTAACGTTTCAAGCTGATTAATATAAAATAATAAAACTTGAAATGAATTTTTGAGTGTACCGTGCCTTTAATAGCGAAAAATAGCACTGAAAACTAACTTTTGGGGGGGACGGCCTTATCCCAATCAGATCTTCTATTCCCTCACAGTGGAATACGGCTATTGTATCTCCTTTACTAAAAAAGCAGCCTTCTATAATATAATATAATATAATTCATAATATTCTTAGTAGCCATAGGCCTATAACTATATAGGCTATAAATTTTATGTTCTCCTTTTGTAAACTGTTTGAACTCGTCATTCTGAGTTGAAATATGAAAACCAAATGTTTTTAAAATTGATTTCGAACAAGGTTATGGCATTTCGAAAAACCTGCCACCCTGGACCTAGGTTCCGCTAGGGGCGTGGATTGGGCAAAGGGGTTATCCAAACAGGCTACAGTAACCCAACTTAGAACCAAAATGAAATATCATGTAAAAATTTAATTTTTCTCTATTTTGTTTGTTATTTACATATTTGTAATTAACTTTTTAAGCTGACAAACATATAATAGTAAAAATAAGAACAAAATTTCGAGTGTACCATGCTTTTAATCCAAACGACTCGAGCAGCTGCGTTCTTTTCAATATTCCCGTCTAAAAAGAAATAGACTTCTAAAGCGAGCTCATCGCTTCTAGGTTGCGCAGATTGTTAGTATGTTATTGTCAGCGTATTTTTAGGCTTGTGTTTTGGAAGGAACTGATTGTTTACTGTAGGTATACAGACAGACACAAAGATCGACTATAAATGGGTTGCTTATGTCTAGACGGGACTACAGAGAGATATATAGAGACAGAGGAGTGTGCAGACAACACTGTCAGACAGGGGCGTGGTCAGGGATCAAACACAGCAGTTGCCGCAGACTTCCTACTATTCTACTAATATTCTAGTACAAACAAGTACATATCCTGCAAATCTTTCTCTTTACAATACAATTACTTTACTGAATAGCCCCCTTTCATGTTAAGTTCTACATTTAGCTACCCTACTACTAACTGAGAGGGTATTACCTCCCTACGTTGTATAAAGATGAACTAAAAGAGACCATAACTCACTTGTAGACTCGCAACCAGTTAGGCTACCATCTGTAGTTGACCGTCTAAAAGGCTGCCCCTTCACTTCTCAAATCTGAGCCGGAAATAAATCCGCATATCTGGCAATGCGCGAATGTTCTACTGGTTCGAAATAGCGCGGCTAATTCGTTGTGACACTGTAAATGTAGCGCTAGAAACCGAGGATTGCAAGTAATTCAAATGTTATCTGTCGCAAAGGATTCTCAGTCTAAACTTATTTCTTTTCTTATTTCGCTTTACTTCTTGCAAAGCTCTTTTTATTCAGATCAGTGATGACAAACCTTCGTAAAGTTTGGAGTCGAATCCGCCAGCGGGTTAAGAGTTTCTACTCGCACCAACAGAAGCCATTAGAGACTGCCAGTTGTTCTAGCCAACATGTATTTCACAACCATATTGTGAGTTTCTGTTAACACCGTTTCTTCTACCGACCGAGTGCTATTTGCTTATATTGCAGTAAGGCAGAGCAAAAGCAAGTTTGCAATCTGCTGATATCGCGCGAGTAGAACGCCAGCAGGAGCAGTGTTAAAAATGACGAAATACGCAGCCTACACGGATGTATTACTTTTGAACCTGACTATAGTTTTTTTTACTGTCCGACGTCTGCAGGATAAATAACAGTCTAGTACAATAACAATGCGGGGGTCTCTCAACGGGGCGCACTATCTGCAAAGAGAGTTATCAAACAACTATGTGTGTTGATATTGGACGGATCCCGTATCTTCTCAATTACGGTATCTCTCGCTCCACATCGAACCCCAACTACAACTGCAGACACCTAACCTAAGTGAAGTTAACAGTCACAACTATGGACTCCTTGATGCATCCTTTAGTCTCCACTGAGAAGCAGACTGTACTGCTTCCTCTTTTAACTCGATGTACTGCCGTTCTCATGCTTTTTGTCTGGCGCGGTGTTGAATATTGTGTGCGTGTGTCTCTCTACCGTCTGCGTATCTACTATTTCTCATCTTTGATCAGTAGACTGACGTCATCTGTCTGCAATTTGTTGTCCGATAACTGTCGTCTCTTAGACAGACTCCTCTTGTCTAGGAAATGAACAAACACAATTATAAGATGAAAGTAACAAACTATCCTGTCAGTTGCTAAATATAAACAGATAACTGCATTGTACCTGCAGTCTAAACAGATAAAGTCCTTTCTCAGACCTCACATTCACAATAATATTTGATCTTAAACGGAAAAGAGTCTTTTGTTTTTCAGTTTTGTTTGGGGTTTCATTTGATCTCGTTCTTCATCGAAACATCCGTCTGTGGCCGTTTCACTAATTCCAAACCATACGAATAACTGCGTATAACCTTGCTGGACAATAATACTCTTTTAAGAGTTGAAACACTTTCCTTCCAAATACATACCATTTGATAAATATAGATATATCCAGGTAGGGTACCCCTTCATATAGATTACTTTCAGACTGCAATACTAAAAAAGTCAGAAAACGCTCCACTGGCAAACTCATACGAAGAGAGATGTCGCCGGTGTAGTATATACAGAGCTACCGTATTCACAGGACCATGTAACCACTGCGTTGTATGCAGAAAGTGCGCCGCCATTTCTCTATGGGTAGGTTAACACAAACATAAAAGTAAGACTAATCCGCTAAGTCCGAGCCGAGAGAGCCTCGCTGAAACGGGGTCAACACTCTGTTGACGTCTGTTTGCACTGCAAAGGCGTCATTGGAGAGGAACTAGGGAAACATTGTGGATGGAATTAATAAAGATGCAGTAAAGGATAAACTATATCCACAAAGTCCAACCTTTTAAGGCAATGTCCGCCGGGCCCGAGTAACAAGACTAAATATGTATTTTTAAGCCCGCTTTGCACTGCTTGTATTCATGTGCACTATTTGCTTTTAAATAGTTTCACTTTTTCGAAACCGTTTCCCATTGAATCGTTATAGAATTTCATAAAAACATTAATATATATAACAAATTAGCCTTTAGTATGTTATAGCAGAGGAGATTTCCTTGTAATTTTTACAATTATAATTTAGGAAGCAAAACGAACTAATACAAATGCTGAATGCTTTGTATGTCATGAGAACATAACATCCATGAAACATGTGGACTTCGATCGTAGCAGCAGTAAAAGAAACCGATATGTATCCTATGAAAGATCCGAAGATTCTAATTATAATACAATGAGTTAACTCGGTATGGGCCTAATAAGGTATTAACAAAACATAAATTTTATATATGTAAGAGTTACTAAGCTGTCATCTTGCTAACAATATTACCTTGATAATACTTTTATTATAATTTATTCCTATTACCTGCGAAGTTTCTAACCTTGAATACTGCAAGCTCCGCCCATAAACATGAGAGCCAAATGCGAGTAGTAATTGGTAAAAATAAAGATCACGCCCATGTGTGTGTGCACCCGTTGCAGAAAAACAGTAATAGTTATGTTTAAGCTATAGACAATCCATTATTAATATAATTGTCTTACTAGGATATACATATACGTAATAATATTGATGAAGTTAATGTTATTTGTTTATTGCAGATGTGGTCGAATCACTACTAGTATCTCCAGAATTGGGCCAGCAATATTTGCCTGACATTATTCCGGTATTAATCTATCTCATGCTAATAATACAAACATAGTACACATATTGTCTTTCCTTATGCAATAAATTGTTTTGTTTAATTAATATAAGTGAAGTATTATTAGAGCAATAATATTAGAAAGGTATTATAAAATAGGTATATACATACTAGACTAATAGTTTATATTTTGTAATAATAACAAAATATGTATAAATAGAAGCAGAGATACTGTAAAGACTGTCCCGCTAGATACTGTGAGACTATAAAAAAGTCATGGGCGGAGTCTATTCTTTCTACAACTAACCTTTTATTCTGGTTAACTCCAACCCCAACCTTCAACTTCGTTATGGATAAACTCCTTTTGAGAAGAATGATAAACTAATAGTTCTAGTTGGAGATGAGGACTTCGGCTATAAATCCTCCTTAATACAAATTATTCATGTCCAACTCTATTTATATTTTGAATGGGGCATCGCTTGTTAAAAACCTTTTTTACAATTTTCTCTTGCCTGAGTTTCATATATTATTCGTTTCATATTATATATTTTTCGTTGCCTAGTAAAATTGCATAAAATTGTAGTAAAAACATATAAATAGTCATTTGAAGGGACTGTATAAGTTTATAGTTTGCTTCTATTAACAATCTTATATTCTATATAGACAAACGTCATTACAGTTGTTAGTTTACTTCGGTGGGGTCTGTTTGATCGTCTGGAGTACACCTTCCATAGAGTTAGCCTTATTCTATAATCATCTAGAGAAATAGTTTTAGTCATTAATAACATTAATATTGTTATAACAGGCGCAATGTGTGATAAATAAATTATTGCAGTCGTTAGTGATATTAATAAAAAAAGAAACTATTATGGATACAGAATTTGATAATTAGAATACTTTTAACAGGCCGTGCTTTTTATAAAGCTATCTTACTGGAACCGGGCCTTTCTTATTACTATAAACAAGTAGCTACTAATAGAAGAACTATAATGAATACCAATATTGCAGATGGATAATAAGTCTTCTAGAAAAAATAAACAAGTTTTAAATAAACAATAATGGCAATAGGTGAACTCTAGTGATAAATAATCTATTAAGTTAGTATATAACAACTATAAAGTATAATAGATACTTGTTGAGAATAAGCATAACCTCTTATACCTCTTTCTCATATCTTAGTACTAACATACAGCAGTGTTCTAGGCATTATTTATTCTGAACACGGGACCGTCTCATCAGCTCCATTAAGTCTTATTGTTAGTTAATCTCTACACATCATAAGAAAACTTGATAAATCAGTAACACCTATCAAGTTTACAAGTTGCGTTACAACTCATGAAAACAGCCGATAAATATATAAAATAACTGTTTAGAAGAATACTATATATTGAAAATATGATTTTTATTCCTTCTGTTTCTTGTATAGAAATAGATATTATCATCAAGATGTTTCTTTAAATACGTAAATACCATAAAATACTGCTACCACCAACCCAAGCAGGGTTCATCCTGTCTATAATCTAGTCTCTGGTCACAGTAGGCTTGTTTTACGGTTAATATTTTAACAAATATCTGACTACGATACTAGCCGAATATAATATCTCGATAATATTAATAAGCGATTTCTGTAGAAACGAATAGTTGTACATTTGTAATAAGGTTTGATATGAGACGAGTATTCGAACATAAAAAGAATTATCGATTACTCGATACAGAAATTAATTTGCTAATCGAGTATATTCGTATCGGATAACAACCATAGTCTACAGTCAATTTAGTATTCCGCTTAACCGAAGGCTCGCCCCAAACCCATTCTTGCCCCCATTTAAAATAATAGTTTTTTTAAAAATTAATATATAATATCTGGAGACCTCGTCTCGTCGAGAGTCGACATATATTTTATTGTTGCATTTCAATACGGGAATATCATAAATAGTTGTGTTTAACAAATATAATTAAATAACTTTTCTAATTGTGTGTCCTTAAATCTAAAGTTGTTATGAAGTTTATACAATAGTTTTCTTGTTTTTAGAGGAATGGTTAATATTTTTTTCTACGTTGAACACTGGAGGTTTGTTAAAATAAGATAGTTAATATATAAATAAAAGTGGCCTTCTATTATAGCCAGGTGGTCTGTCAGTGTGTTCAGTCGGGCAAAGTGGCGTCCTACGTTTAGCGGAGGCTCTTTTCTTATTACAACATTGGCTCTTTATATTTACTAGACCCCTAAAGATATTTATATAAATATAATGCGATGTATTGCTTTTCCTGAACAGATCATACGACATAGAATACGCAATGTAGGAATCGACAAAAACACTATATATGTGCATGTAAGTAAGAATTGTAAGCACAACTATTATTATCAAACAATTATTAAAAAGTAATAACAAAATAAATAAAAGTTTATTAATAAATAAATAAAAGTTATTTATTTACAGGTGAACACGGAGGCTTCTGTTGAAATGTGGAGTGTTAATACATTGCTACCTAATAGTTGGAATGCTGTTGTTCAATTCAAAATAGACGAAATTATATACACTTTTTCTGCATTTTCCTACCATACAAATCATCTTTACCTTCTTATTTTTGGATGTTTTGTAAGTACGCAATGTTATTTATAAATAACACCTCACACGACGAATATTCACGTACATTTTATAGGCCGGCGCCACTATACCCAAATGTTCCATTTTCCAAATAGAAAGGACAACTAAAGAAATAAAGGAATATCTGCAAGTTTTAAATATTAACATGTTTGCATAATACATAAATTTGGTCAGATTGATATCGCCCAATAAGTTTATTCTTAACCAGATTCCGAAGCGGAGTTTACACTTATAGTCTAGGATTGAACAATTCAAAGTCCCAACTAGAAGTTTAAGAAAAGGGCCCTGCCCTTCTTAGCCGAGCTTGTAATTTCTCCCATTATTGTATTATGTGTAACTCTACTAAATTCATAATATCAAAACAGACAAAAAGGCTTCTAAGAGCTTATTTATGATAAAGGTCGATGCTAATATTCCGTCAGTATCTCTGTAAGACCGGGGAGCCGTTAATAAGAGTAAACTATAGCACAAATGTCATAAATGTAGCTGATTGTAATTTATATAATCTTTTCTATTTAGACTGAACATTGGTTCAACCGAAGAGTTCTTTCAAATTCCATTAGAACACGCCGTTTTTGGAGTTGGCAAAGAAAGCCTACACATCTACGATAGAGGCGTTGTTATCGGAGCAATTAAGTACTGGAAAATATCACTAATTGATGTTGGTTACTGTAGATCTAGAAAAAGCGGTATTATTCTGTTCAGGACCCATCTCAGTCTACATTCACTCTGGTAAGAGATGATATTCAGGATGATGATGCAAACGCCAAATGCAGTCGATTCTCAATAGAGCTAGATGCAGGTATGTTAGATTACAGTAAGCTGCAGTCATGAAAAGACAAAAGTTCTGTAATTCAAAAAAGAATATATTAATTATTTTTACTGCAAACATACGATAGATTCTACAAAATAAGCCCCTTTAACAATCTATCTAAATTAGCTAATTCCGTGTATTTAACATTCTTCCTTTTATGATCATTTACCAAACTTTTTTTGTTTCTTAACGGATTTGGCTTTACGTGTTCGTGCAAGTAGGCTATTAAAAGAACAAATTCACAGCCAAGCAACAACAAATATTAGGCTTAAGCGTCTGGATAAAACTTCTTCTGTCGAAACTCTAATCACTGGCTATTTTGTACAGAATGGATAACTTACAAACTCTGTATAATATTTCTTTGTGTTTGTTTGCAATAATACATAATAATTCAATCTTCGGATGATAATTTTGTAAGTATGAAAAGCAAGAAATGTTCATTATCTTTCCAATATCTTTGCAATAAAAAAGGCGGCTGGTTCTTTATAATTAATTGTATATATTGTCTTTGTAATACAGAAAAGGGGGTGTTCGCCCGTCTTCGTGATGACAATTCTATGTTTGTATCTACTAGAAACAACACCAAATGGCAACAGTATCTACTCTCTGCAGACTCACAAATTAATGTAAGCCGTGTACTAAAATATATTAAAGGTCTAAAAGAAAGTTATTATTTGCTATGGTAGCTGAAACGAAAACAAACGAATAGCAAAGAGTATTTAACAATTGTACGACAGCATAGAAACTAAAGAATTAAAAGAAA
Source organism: Phasmarhabditis papillosa (assembly GCA_034691345.1). Taxonomy (NCBI): domain Eukaryota; kingdom Metazoa; phylum Nematoda; class Chromadorea; order Rhabditida; family Rhabditidae; genus Pellioditis; species Pellioditis papillosa. The sequence continues at coordinate 2,571 of JAQGAV010004073.1, read as the reverse complement.
TCGTAGAAGCTCGTTTTAAATCTATATAAGCTAATAATAAATATAATATTAATTTTAGTTGTCTGGTTTAATGACACGAGGTGTGCACGAGACATATGGTAGACAAGGACATCGTATAGCAGCATCAGAATCACCAATGACAGGTAAATAAAGTAATAATATAGATAATATTGTACAAACAATATTTACTATTGACTGTGGAAAAAAGACTTGTTATAGTCTGTAACAAACAAAAGACCTCAGAGCGCGGTGGTATACATAGGCTTCCGCAATTGCGTATTTGTTTTTTCGTACATGTGGCCGTATACACCAATGTCCGGACATATATTAATATAAACATTCTAATGTACATATGTGTTTTATCATAGGTATGAGAATCATATCTAAACAACAATCTTATTTCATAATTCGGTCTGCTATAAGATAGGCATTATTTAGTTTACTCTGCTGGAGGTGTGGTTATAGCCAAAATCACACGCAATAGGAGCCATTTATATTACAGAATAGAACTAGGTTATATTGAATAAAATAAATAAGTAACTATTTAATTAAGACAATGAGCGTAAAGAGTTCCGCTGTATAAGTTGTGGTCAAGCATCTTTAAATGAAGCAGTTGACAGGATGTTCTATACCATGGTTTCATATAATAATATTGTTGTATTAGGGCTACAGAATCTCGTAGTAGTAGACTTCCAGGTGAGATAAACAAGTGCTATAGTCGAATTCAATTTTTACATGGCTGTATTATTCTTCAATCGGACTATATAGAGATGCATGGATACACTCATTATTTAACTATTTTAGCCTCTGAAACTGCTAGAATCTGTTATTTGGTCAATAGAGCGCAGAACTGGCAAGAAGGATTGTATTGGAGCGTATTCTGGTGGCCTGTCCCTCAAGGAAATTAATAGGCTTTGCAATTATGTTAATTCACTTCATATTGGTGTCTAATTTAGATAAATTAGAAATAAAATTATGCTTATAAATGTTACTTGCTAACTGTTTAAATTCTAATATTACTCTATGTTAATGAGCGTTTTGTTGGTGGCAAACACTGTATCTTTATCTCGATCTTGGCCAGGTTTTATACGCAATTGCGAGATCCCTAACGGTCTACCTTGACGAAAAATGTATCCTCTCAAGACTAATTTTGGTCTATTGCCAAATTCCGCAGTTCACCACAAAACCGTTTGGTTAACCTGCTAGAATGGGATTTCCTCAAAAGACTGACTGGTTAAAATATGTTTTTTCCCTAGAATATAGGCTGCATCCTTTAAATCTTAGTACAAAATTAAATTAAATTCAAAGTAGAATATTTAGACATGGCGTAGATCCAATATTCCTGAAAATCGCTTACTATACAAATATATCATGAAAAACGAAAATTTTGGTATATTTTGAAAGTACTTTTTTTGATGAGCTGAAATATATTCTGCCTTTCAAATTTATCACTTTAAAAAAAAAATGAAAATTTTCATTTTAGAGTTAGCTTGTAATGATTCATGCGTGGACGCCTTTAAGTGCAAAACTGTACTTGCGTGACACCTAATTTTAAGAGGTCATAACATTATTTATGTACAACTTTTCCGAGAACTGAAATTATATGTGGAATCAGCGATGTGAGGGCTACAAAACAATACAAAATTAGAAGAAAAAGATTGAGAAATAGCAAAAATCGAATTTTCCTTGCACATTGTTTATGCATAGGTATAATTAAATGAACTAAATGTAAGCAATTTATCTCGAACGCCACATTTCTTTTCCGAATTGCATGAAAGAAGTCTACATTTTAGACGAAGCTCTCTCTTTGTACTGAACATTTTACAATTTTCTTCAGAATAGAACCTTTTTTGACGTTTCTGTTTTTCGAGATTCCCCTTTTAGGTACTAACTGAGAACAGAACAGCACCGTTTTTACATAGTTTTTCCTACTTCCAGACAACTTTTTTGGTTTAGATATATTTAACGCTGTTGCCGTTTGTAATACCGTCTATTGAGTACTTAGACATGTCAAATTGCTAATATTGTGATTGAAAAAAAGACAAAAAACGACAAGATTTCCAAGTAATAGTGGCAGAATATGATTCATTCATCTCATTGAAAAAACATTAAAATATTATTACGAGATGTTAAAAATCTTTCAAATACCTCTCAGTTCTGATTTTGTCAGTTCTCATCTCTGGTAGTCCACCAGCTTATACTCAGGACAACCACGTTTCCTAACTGTGTGATTTTTGCCGATTTTTTAGGGAAAAACATGAAAATAGTACTATTGAAAATCATTATTAGATCAATGTTTGATGCTGAATTGAATACAGAAGGCCTTCTTTTAATAGCTTCAATGCGAACCGAGTTATTGAAGCTAATCGTGAATGAAAGATGTTTTGATGGATAACTCGGTTGGTGTTGAAGCTATTAAAAAGGGGCCTTCTCTATTCAATTCAACATCAAATATTGATCGGAAACGACCCGACCGGATAACCACCTCTGACCGCCAGAGCTGTTAACCCAGCCCGGCCCGGCCCGACCGGATAACCACCTCTGACCACCAGAGCTGTTAACCCAGCCCGG
>JAQGAV010004072.1:0-11053 GCA_034691345.1 Phasmarhabditis papillosa | reverse complement strand
TATCCACAACAGAAATCATTTGATGACGGACCTGAAGATCAGTGTAAGCTAACAAAATAAAGGAGCAATAGGGAGTAGACCGGATAAACAGGATCACCTTAAAATGTTATAAACCAAATGCAATCAAAGAACTGGGGTTTGAGAGGTTATAACGGTGGATTTAGATGCAGTGGATCTTTGAATAGCACTGGCCGGGCCTGGCTGAACCAAGGGCAAAATTCCGGGAATATTTTCAATCCCTCCTGCCTGTTGAGCAGTCTGGTCGATGATACGCAATTAACGAAATATCTGAGAGTAATCGACTCTACTAACTTATTGTATCTTTTCTAAAGGAGCTATCAAGTGTCTTCACTGAATATCATTTCACTTCTCATATATTAAGCTCACATCTACATTTCATAAGACAACTACTTAGAATACTCGCATTATCTCTATTTAGTCGGTAACTTTACAAGAAAGAAGCGTCACTGGCTTACTGGATGTATTTTTGGCCCATCTGATTCAAAGAGTTTTCTGGAAACAAAGAAAGAAGAACTTAGTCAAGTAAGTTCAATCATCTCTAACTGAAACACTAATACTAATAATAATATTTAAGGGAATGTTTATGGACACAAGTCTTATTGCTAAGGCTAAGGACGCTCCTTCCATTCATGCTGAACCATTGCCTAGAGTTGATACAGCCGCCATGAACAGTGTTAGACAACAGCGTTAACAAGAACATCACAAGCTATTTCAAATATCGTAGCATTTTATTTTGAGAAAGTAATCACTAGTGTTCCCATTACTGTAATTGATCTATTCTAATAAATAAATAATGTCTGCTACTTTCCTTGATGTTACTTTCCTTGATGTTAGTATGCTCTTTAGCTAGATGTAAATGTAAAGTTTGAGTGCAAAGATATACATTAAAAGAAAAACACACTACACACTATAAATGAAAATTTAAGATTGTTTTATATAAGATTTTAGTAATTATCTTCTTTTATATCATTACTGATTATTCCGGAATTGCCTACACTCCTTTGTTTATTTGTTATTTCCAGTCAACTGATCCATTTGTTCCCGTTATTTCCACAATAAACATGATTGTTTACAGAGTTTAGTTGTAGAAAAACAGACCAAATAGAACTGACAGCAGCCCCGTTTAGTTATCGTCTGCGCCAAGAATATAGTCAGATTCAAAAGTAATACCGCCGTGTCGGCTGCGTATTTCGTCATTTTAAACACTGCGCCTGCTGGCATTCTACGCGCACGATATCAGCAGATTGCAAAATTGCTTTCGCTCTGCTTTACTCAGACAAAATATTGCAACACTACTGCATACCCAATTTTATTAACACGGCCGTAATAATTTTGAATCTGACTATACCGCCGCTCACCACAATATTGCGCTGTTCTTGATACACGATTTCTCATCCTGGAAATTTTAGTTTCTAAATAATTTTTTAAAACATGTTCTCAATTGAATGGTGTAGAATAGAAGATTGTTTGCCGAAGCTAACAAGAAATCAAATCAGTTTATTTTTGACCGTAGAATGGCGTTGCATTTCGAGATTTTATATTTCAAACCGTTTCAAACCATCAAACTAGGCCAAACAACTGCTTTCTTCTTTTGACCTAAGTTATAACATGGCAATGAAGCTGAGGAAACTTCCAGAAACCACAAATTATGCTGATTAAGAATTAAGGTCGTTTGGGAGTAGCCCAAATATGCAGTTAAATGAACTTTACAAAATATTGCAAACTTTTCTATGAATATTTAGATGCTTATACTTTCTTTTCATATATTCTTCACAGCTCTATTTATTGACACTCCAACTTCAACTGACAATAAATACCATTTTAGTCCGCTTCGCCTACAAAGCAAATACAAGAAAGAGCTAAAATAAGCATTGCCAAGAGTACAAAAAGAGAAAATGCGCTACTTTTTTATATTTTCTTTTTTAAATTACAAGTTTTCCCGCCAAAATATTATTTGAAGTGTTCAAGTGTTTACTATGTAGGTCAGACAACTACACAATTAAGTCAGATTTTTATGATGACAGCCTGAATCTACAAATTTACATGCCGCACCGGGACATCAATCTGGAGATTTTTTGATTTCCGTAATCCCCGCCAATTTTGCGTGGTCAGAAAACAACATGGTAAACTGTATTTATTATTTTATATATATAGCTGGCTTCAAATCTACGGTCCGCGCCAATACACAAAGGTTATTTGAAGTCAAATGTTTTTGCACCCGCGTCATTACCTCACAGCAGAGCTGGTTATCCGGCCCGGCCTGAAATTTTAGAGGTCAGTTCGGTTCGGGCCGGCCGGATAACCAGTTCTGCCTCACAGTGGCGCGAGGTGCGTAGGTTTAAAGAAGACTGTAGTTCTTTCGTGAGCCTAAGCTCGGAATGTGCTGTTATATGAGCTTTTCGAATAGGCAGGTCTTCCCAACACTTTAATATAACACCCACATAGTTTATTACCGAGACATCCAGCAAACAGATCTTCAATAGAACTGTTTTGAAGGCGATTGGATAAATATTCCATTTAAAATAGTTCTTTATACTGGCTGCTCTTTATTACATTGCAATTAGTCTAGGTTTTACTATAAATTGTTAACTTCTTAAACAACTTTTTCTAAATTTCAATTCCTCACAAAAGACAGATGTTTCAGTCATTGGTGACAGTTCCCGAACAGATGGATTCGGCGGCAGATGTTTGGCAGGTTTATGGCGGATTGCAGTCACCTCTAAGCAGGGAATATGTGCAAAATATAGGTAGGAAAGAAATAAAGAAGTAGATCTGTCAATCGCGAAGGTTACATAGAAGATATATCACCTCATTTACACTTTTGTCTTCAACATTTTAAATTTTGTCGTGGTGTAGCGGTTAACACTCAGGTCTCTTAATCATGCTACGGGGGTTCAAATCTCCCCGATACCAATGTTTTTGTAAATTTTGTTCTACAGTATAGTTTTTGACAAAACACTATTAAATATTTAATAGTAGAATAATTTACAATTTTTCACATGGACTTTAATTATTAGCAGTTAATATATCTTTTGTTTCGAAAAATATACTAGTTCTCTCTTGTTTGTCGGTGCTTCAACTTTCTATATTATTATTACTTTATAAGGACTATTCTTATTTTACTAATATTCTTAAATACCTAATCAGCTTAGGTTTTAACGGTCATGGTTGCCAATATTTTGTACTACGAAGAGCAACCGGAAGATATCGCGGAACCATGGTGTAAGTTGGTTGAATGAAGAGTTTGTAGTAAAGTTTGATACTCTATGGATACGGAGGATATTTAGTCGTTAACAGCTTCCCTAGTTGGTTAGACATGTAACATTTAATTATAACTTTGTAAACCATAAAAGCAATAATTTTGTAATCCACATTCAAGTTCACATTTTTTGAATGAAAATATACTCTGTTACAAAACCTAATAATAAAACAAATGGGCTATAATAGTGGCTGCGGTGTTAAATATAAATGAATGGAAGACGGCTCTACTTTTCGTAAATCCTATGAAAACTATTGCCTGTTTCAAAACCTAGACTTCATCGAGTCGGCCTTACTAGATGCGCAGAGTTGTTAAATTTTGCCTTTAAAAGGGTTTTGAAATGTTAATTTTTCAATTATTTGACGGTAAACTTTTGCACAACCGCACATTGAATAAGTTCGGCGCGATGCCGTCTAGTTTTTGAACGTTCCAAAGCGACAATAGTAGTTTTTCAATCTTTTTTCATAATTAGACTAATTTGATATTTCTGGTTCTTAGGAATCAGAAGGGCTACTGGCTTGAAAATGGTCTTCTGCTATAGATATGAAAAGTAATAACGCCGTGTATTCTGCGTATTTCGTCATTTTTATCAATTCGCCTGCTGGCATTCTACGCGCGCGATATCAGCAGATTGCAAACTTGCATTCCACTACTTTACTGAGACAAAATATTAAAATACTCCTGCAATTTTATTAAAACGGCTGTATTACTTTTGAATCCGACTATATTAGTAAATAAAAAACCGTAACTTTTATATCTGACATTTATTTTATTGTTCTCACCGCTCATTGAATTTCCTACCACGGCGACATGAGTTTGTTCGTTCAAGTACTCTTTGAATCCATTCAAACAAACTGTTCAGAATGAACATTTACCTGTTACGTTTTTCTCTAGCTAGTTATTTAAATATGTTACTAATATTTACATTTAAAATTATTCAAATATGTAAAAGAGACAAACTGGTTACGCGTTCACTGCTCCAAATCATTTTGGAACAGATTTATTCTCTCTTTTGCAACTATAGAATAGCCTGTATTCTGCAAGTATTTTGCTAATAGCACTCTAGTTGCATTCTAGTAATATTCTGAAGATGGCTACCGAGATATACGATCAGATGGGTAAGTTAACAAAAGTATCCTCGGAACACCTTTCATTGTTTGCACTATATTGTTTTTCTTATATAGTCAGCGCCGCGAGTAATAATGGAGTATAAAGAAATCAACGCTCGTCTGGCCCCTTTTGCGGGCAGCGTGACACTCCATTATTACTATCGGCTATACCAAAAAAAAACTATTTTTCGTAAGACTTAGAGGATGTTGGCATAACTCTTACAAAGTTGTTTGGGAATTCAAAGGAACTCAAAAACAGAACTATATTTTTAACTGATATATTCTGCAATCATCTGCAAAATATTTCCGTTTGTGACGGTTCACGTTTCGTCAGTTCTGTTTTCTGTGAGTTTTAAGTTTTAGGGGTCAAAAATAAAGTAGCGCAAAAATTTTATAAGAAGTCTGCTAGTTAGCTATTTTGTTATTTTTCCTTTTTGTCTCATATGGTTATATGTATGTTATTCTTATTCTTTTATTGACAGCTAAACCAGTTTGTGCCAGTCGAATAAAAACATAGATCAACTACTATTAACATTAGCAGACCCAAAGGACAGGCGGGGAAAACTAATGGACTTTTTTTACAAAATTACAACTTGTGGCTTAAAAACGAATTGTTTAAAAGTGGGCCCGGGCCCGGTTGTTAGCCCGATACCTGACGTAGTGTTCACTACTCCGGAACGTATTTTAAACTATTTAAAAAAGTATTTTATTTCCTATATCACTCCTATCACAATTGTAGTAGATTTCTTCGAGGCAGGGCTTCGGCCATTCATTCCGGACTCTTCTGAGCAGAGACGGTTCCTTTCTATAATCTTTGAGGGCACGAAATAAGCCGCTGGTTTCCCAATCCTTCTGCAGCTACGGGGAGTCGAACCCACAGTCTCAAATATTCGCGGATTCAGAGACCGCTGCTCTAGCCACTAGGCTAAAGCACCATATCGTATGCTACAGCCAGTTTCTGAAATACCTACAATCTCGGTGAAGCGCAGGGTTCATCAAGGATTCTGGGAAATTTATTTGGTTACCCGGAATAAGAGATGATAAGTTGGTCTGGTCTAAAAAAATGGGTTCAGACCACCATGGGCCCTTTCCGGTTTTCTATTTTAAAGTTGTATAGTATCCTAAAAAACGATTCCCACCAGTCCTTTAATTCTTGGGTTTATAATCGTCAGCTGTCTCGAAATTGGTCTTAGGGCGACTTTTCACTACTGAACTTGTCCAAATAAACAACCCCTGTGGTCTAGGAAACGGTAGCAAAACTGTAAATAGCATAGAAATACAAGAGAAATTAGAATCAGCTGAAAGAGGGGGGGGGGGGGGGGGAGGGTGCGGTTGCGCCCATTTCTTAGATTGTCAGAATTAACAGTGGCGCGCACTTGTTGTCCCAATGACCACCCGGTCAGACAATTTCAATTATTAACAAGTTTTGTGATTAGCGCGCACAATAAGAAGCGCTTAGCAATGGCGCGTGATTTGAAATTAAGGACTTTGCGCCTAACTGGGTATGAACTATCCTGATTTAACAGCGATAGGAGCCGCGATGTTATATTAAAAATATAATAATAGAGTATTATTTACGTTCTTTTGGGTAATTGTGCGTATTACGTTGTCCCAATACGTTCTAAGCCATTTTGAACGAAATAACGAAATTATTTTTAGTATTCTAATATTGCTCTTGAATCTGACTATCTTCTAGTACAAAACAATCCCTTTTGAGCAAATATAGTCAGATTCAAAAGTAATACGGCCGTTTTAATAAAATTGGGGTTACAGTAGTTTTGAAATATTTTGTCTGAGTACGGTAGTGGGAAAGCAAGTTTGCAATCTGCTGATATCGCGCGCGTAGAATGCCAGCAGGCGCAATGTTAGAAATAACGAAATACGCAGCCTACACGGCGGTATTACTTTTGAATCTGACTATATAAAACTTTACCACGCTTTGGAAGTTTTTTAAAACAAAAATTAGTTCTAATGTTGCAGATAATCTTTTGAATTCTGTTATTTCCTTAAAATAGGCGTACTATTTCTGTACTTGGTAAAGTATAACTGACCTACTCATATGATAGTTACAATATAATATAAAGTATATTAATTAAAATGGTTTATATTACATTTTATTCTAACAATATTATTACTATTTGCGAATGGATGACACTATATGTGAGTGATTTGCTTTTGATGGAAAGTGAATTGTAGTTGTTAAACTCGTCACTGGTTTAAATGTTAATTTAAATAAATCTTATTCTTAATAAACATAATTTGTTATCTAAGCAGGTAGCATAACAAATTTCTGTCAATTTTCGTTTATTGAATCGTTTGTATAGACTGTATCAAGAAATAGGCTGCCAGCGTAGTATCCTGGGAACAGGCGGTGTTTTATACATGAAAAGCAGCTTTTTTATTATAATTAAACCCTTTTTATAAATTTTGCACAATTTAACAAAAAAGGATAGTATAGTCCATAACAAAAAAAAGACTACAGTGCGCGGTGTTGTGTAAAGTTTGGAAAATCGCTCGCTCTGTGGCAAAATCAGACTTTCATTATATGATTCGAGGCGCAATTTTTTGTTTGATGTCAGAAAATATTATGGTACTAGTTTCATTCATGCTTAGAAAAAGACAAATACGCAATTGCGGAAGCTTATATATGCCACCGCGGTCTAATATCTTTTGTCTGTTATAGACTATAGCCCTATTTATCAGACCCATAGCATATTCGTAATTTTTACTTTAACCGCCAAACCAGTTATTTCTGCTTGTTTTTCATTTCTTTGTATCCTTTCATTTAAAATGTAATTGTATGACTTTTAACTGCAGAAACACTGGTTTCTTTTACTTAATTTTACATATAATATTTTGTTTTCATTCATTGACTTTGCATTTGCTTCATTCCGGATTCTTCTGTGCAGAGATGACTCCTTTTTAACATTCAGTCTTCAGCTGAAGAAATCGTGGAAAAACATGTGCACTCCTGACCAAGCCATTTTTTACCAATGACTCCAACCGATCTTGCATTATAATAGCATTATAATAGATATTCTATAAAGGATCTCCAATATTCAAAATGATTTGCAGTCTGCTAGTACACAATGTTTATCGCCCTGGAGCTGGGCCTAGTTCGTTCGTAAAATTTCGCTGCAGGCTTGAACTGACCGTTTTTTAAGTTCGGGCCATACTTTTCTGCCCTCGACAGTTCTATAAGCAAGCAAACTATGTTACAATGTATTTGTACTCCTCTTTTTCTGTTTATCTGTTCATTGTTCGTTTTGTTCAATTTCGAAAGGCTCAGCGCATAACAAAAACGACAAAACCGACAGTTTTCAATATAACAAAACCGAAATACAAAATATATTGTATTTATCATAAAAGCAAATGGAATTTATATATTTAAAGCACATTTAAAACAGGCCCCTCTACAATAATATAGTCTGTATCAATATCTAGATTACCAACGCAGTATTCTGGACAGAGGCGATGTAAGATAGAATGAATGTACTTTTCAAGAAAAGGCTTCAATCCATCCATTTTTCATTCTTTATGAACGAACATTGCGTATTACCAGGATTCTGACCCAGAAGTCTCTTATTGATATATTTTATATTTGTGAATTCAAAGAATAAACGGCAATGTTGTTTTCGATAGTAATTGTAGCATCGCTTATCATCCTCCCGAAATTTATACAAATTGTTGGTTCAACCTCGAACGGAGCGGACCTTAAGCGGCTTAGGTTCAGCCTCTATATAAAACTAAAAAATCTTATTATTTTTATTTTCTTATTAGAAGCTACAGCATGCTAATAAACTCTTGATCTAACTGCCATACAAATACAGCGCTCTGCCTTCTTAGTTTTGCGCCCCTTTGTCGCTCTCTGCTCTAATAATAATTTTTGCTTCCTATCATAATCTACCGTAATGCTTAAGAATGTTAGTACGAGATGTTCCAAACAGACTCGCAATTGCCGAAGATGAACCAACAGGTGAATTTATATAGAACTAAGTTAAATAAGGGTAGATGCGCACTGGGCGGCCTCTGAAAGTATCCAAATCATTTTCAACTCGAACCTGCCGTTTTGGAACCTTTTGGACCTCAGCCCAGTCCTTTGCGGAGCTTGAGATAGGGGAAGAAAGATCAAATTCGATCTTTTTCACGGGCCGGCCTTCTAGCCAAAGGAGCTTTTATATTGTCACTGTTGTTGAGATCAAATTCTTTAATAAAATGAGTTGTCTACCTAATGATAGTTGGTTGAAAAATGGAATAGCACTGCACACCTCCGTCTAGAATAAGAAGTGAAATAAAATATAATAAAACAAGCCTAACTTTTAAATATATGAGCATTATAATAATATTGTAACTAACTAATATTGTATACACTATTATTATTCCAGAATGTAATACATACCAAAGCCTGTACTTTCGGAAAATGTTTTGTATAGGAGAGTTCCATATTAGTTTCACTAGAATGTTTCAATTGTAAAAAGGGGCCGGCTACTGTGGATTATGAAAATCTATAACTATAAAAAGATAAATATTCATCCGAGCTCCTATTTGACAAAACCGAAACATGAACTGTATCTACCAGACCATCCAACTTGGGCCCGGGCGGGCCCTGAAGGAAAGTTCATCGAAATCTATATTTTGATTGCTTTTTTACTCACAGATCGGGCCCGGCCCGAGCCCGGCCCGGCCCGCTGGAGGGTCGTCTGGTACCTACAGTCGATATCAAGAGCTAGGTTTCCGAACACTACCCCGGGGAGCAGCGGTGTTTTTTAACATCAAAGAGTATATTGATGGATTGAGAATCTTTTCTTCAAAAATACATCAAGTTTTATTTAACACCGCCCCTATCTACGGACCACACAAAAAGACAGGAGTAGTAATGGAGTGTTTGAAATGAATCCGGCTAAAAAATACTTTGAACATCCTCGAAAAATGAAAATTCAGACAAAATACTTCAGAAATACTCGGTAAAACTCCATTATTATTCCTGTTTTGACTATATTTATAACTTGTAATCTATTTTTTGTAGGTATGGATTGCTACGGCGACGAGCGAGAGGCCATGAACGACTTTGCTAAATATTATAATAACACACATCTAAGTGATGTTAATCTTATTGTAGGAGATGAAACGTTAGTTATATAAGGATATAGTCTTATTCTAAAGAAAGGAAACTATATTAAAAATATTTAAACTTCTTTAGCAGCCCGTTTTCCTTCAAACTTTGTTAAATACGTTGAAGACACGCCTCTTTATTCTTCAACTATGAGAAAACTAAAAAGTTTGTATACAATTTAGTGCAATGCCCAAATCTGTAGTATAACTTAACCAACTGATAAAAGGCCGGCAATTATGGGCGAAACCTTTTATCTTTATAAATTTTAAACTTTAATTTTAATCTTTTCAAAATTATTGGATAATTTCATTCATTCCTATTTATAATAAATAGAACATATAGTCTGTTGCCAGAGCTAGGCTTACAGTGCAGCATCATGATGAGGGGCGGTTTTAAATACAAAGGAATGTACTTTGAAATCCCAGGCTTGGCGAGAATCCCATAAAACATAATTTTTCAAAAGCAGAACTCTTTTGAAGGCGATTGCGAACATGTTCAGTTCAAAATACTTGTGTTTTTGACGATTCTGCTTTCTTGGAGTCTCGAAATGTCTCTCTATCCACCGATTATCTATTCATTTTTCTGTAGCACCTCTGCTCTCCAGGATGCTGCGCTTATAACCCGCTACTTTATATCTCACGGCGCGCCAACCGGGAAAGTGGGATTAAAGGACTGTGCTCCCATTTTAAACTAAAAAATCAATTTTCACTGGAACGCTTAAACAACATAATTCGAAAAAACTCAGTATACTCAGTAATTATATATAAATAAGCATAACTTCAATGATGAACTAATCCATGAATTGAGCCGCAAGATCTTACAATTTGAATTTGTTTTGTCCCGTTGCATTAGGGCGCGGCGAGCTTTGATCTTTAGAAATATACATCCATTTATACATACATCTATTTAGTTTCGCTGGTCACCGTCTAATTCTGGCCAAATCTAGCGAGGTGTTCGATCGGATGCTAAGTCAAAGGTGGAGTGGACACGAGAAAAAAGTAAGATTTATAAAGATTAGGCAAAATAGAGGCGGAGTTTTACAGGGGCGGATTAGAGGTTATTCGGTCCGGCCTGTGAAGACCACAGATTAAAACAAAGATGACGTAAACTAGAATAGTGGTAAATAACATTTTTAGTAAACAATAATTGTTTATTTACTTAAAATACTAACAAATTCAAATAAATCTTTACAGTAAATATGGGCGATTAGTTTAAAGTTTTAGAAAACAGTTGTGTGTTTTTAAACAGAGCAGTATTGCCAGTCTTGATATTAGGAAAATAAAGGATGACTAGGTTTTGAGAAAGTTGTACTCGCTTATAAAGCTATACTTATCATACAGTTAACTGATAATTGTGTGGTACGGCTCGATTTGATCAGGACTGCCAATTAAGGACTATGTCGTTCTCACATTTTTGTAGCTTGCACCACCAGTCTATAGTCGGATTCAAAAGTAATACAGCCGTGTTATTAAAATTGCAGGAGTGTTGCAATATTTTGTCTGAGTAAGGCAGAGCGAAAGCAAGTTTGCAATCTGCTGATATCGCGCGCGT
>JAQGAV010004071.1:0-11053 GCA_034691345.1 Phasmarhabditis papillosa | reverse complement strand
CAAAAGAAGACTGCAGTGAGTGGTGTTGTTAAAGATTTCAAAAATCGCCCGTTCTGTGGCAAAATTAAACTTCCATTATAAGGTTCGATATGCAATTTTTTCTTAGTTTTCGGAAAAATATTATTGTACTAGTTTTATTTTGTATCATATACGAGAGAGACAAATACGCCTCAGAAGAGGCCTCATGCTGGCACCGTGTTTGCAAGAACGGCTCCAACAAAACCCACATTCTTTACGCTGTATTATTATTAAACAATAAGTCGAGAATGGAACCCGCCAGTAACCTGCAAGATTTTTGCACATCGGAGTATAGTCTGTTTCAAAACCTAGACTACATTGCGCCGACCTCGAACGAGGCGCGGTGGTGTGAATTTCCAGCGAATTTGAAGGTAAATTTTGCAATACCGCGCATCGTACGAGGCCGGCGCAATGCAGTCTGGGTTTTGAAACGTACTATACCTTTCTCGGATGATTCTATTCATATTCATCTACTTACAATATAAACTCCTGCTCCCAGCATGGTTGGTTTCCCCTGACGGCCACCGTTGTCGACTTTACATTTTGCAATTTAACTGTCACGTAGGTGTTGAACTCGTCTGGAAATAAAACGTTATTTTGGTATTTTTAGAGATTGGGCACAACACTTATGGTTTATCGTAAGGTGCAAATGCTCGGTTGGAAACGTGCCGTAAGCTTTTTCACAATATTATAGTCTGATTCAAGATGAATAATTGAGTGTTACTGGCGTGTTTTAAGGAAATGTTACGTATTTTTTCGGTTCTCGAATACTTTCAGAGTCAGCCCAGTAACTGCGCATCAACTTAACAGTCTGGGGTGTTGCATTCTTTATTGGGACGGAGATATTTATAGCAACTGTAGAGTTCAATCAGAATCTTTTATGAAGTACTGGCGCCGCCCTGTCAAAATATGAGTTGTTTCTTTCTAGGTAACCCGGTGCTTTCTCTAAGTGAACCTTAGCTTTTACAGCCTTCGGCAACAGGCACCGGGTTCTACATTTTAACCTGGCTTTCTTTTATCAAAGTTAATTACTGAACGGAGTTCTTCTTTTTCAATTTAACCGATCTGCGTCCCAATAAAGAATGCAACACCCCTGACTGCTAAGTTGATGCGCAGTTCTATGCCCTCTATAACTGCGTATCCATTGGGCTTTTGTTTTGCTCGGCAACATTAGTTTAGCGTCATTTTTGGTGGCTGTTAACCACTGTGAAATATGAGAATAGCACTATGGCGAGAGAACCAAAAGAAACGCTAAAACAAGAAGAGAACGCAGAGTAATCTAAAAAAAAGGATGGACCTGTCTTGCGAAATATAGGGTCCGAAGAGTTGCTGTAGTAGTTTTAAGTTGGCTTGGAAATGAGCATAGTGTTATATAGTCTATAACAAACAAAAGACGGCAGAGTTTAATTTTCCACAGAACAAGCGATTTTACAAGCCTTACACAACACCGCGCACTGCAGTCTTCTTTTTGTTATCGACTATATTTTAATCTCTGAATAGGAAAATCAGATGTTTTGTTTCACAAAATATACGCTCCCTGAACATATGTCCTATTTAGGGTTTAATATCTAGGTTATTTATTTTGAAAGCTTGAAATGGGAGAGTTCCGTGTTTTGAACACATTTTTGGTATGCCAGTGAACTGAGAACTCGCTTGCATCGCATTTTAGGGGGGTTATTATGGGTTATTAGGAACTAAGGACTCCGAGTTACCTGAGAAACAAATTTTATATGAGTGCTTCCCCTGATCTAACACTGTTATGTAACCCTAATGTTCATAAGACCCATAACCAGAAATCAAGTTTCTCGGCTTAGAACGCCGCTTCTTCTTCGCGAATTTCAATTACTTTATTGGCGAGCGACAGAATTTTCCCGGAATACTGCGGGCGCATCACTTGAAAAACGCCGCCTTGCCGCGCCGTCGAGAGAAATTTGACATTTTTGGCGGGAAATTACATTTGAACAGAACATTTGGGCAGAGCCTCTGGCGGCGGCACTCATTTTTCAAAATTGAATAAACGAAAAATAGAGAGTAAATGTCAAGTATGCCAACCAGGAACCACATTATTAGAGGTTCTTTTGGCAATGTTTATATGATCTTTAGAATATGTCAAAGATTTAGTAGTTTTGTTTTTCAAAATAAGTTAGTTGGTTGAAGACTAGGATTTCTAAACTGAAATTCTCCTGGGAAAAAGTAGTCGCCAGAAACTATACAAATGGGTAATCCGGATTTTCCAGAGCAGCAATAAACCCAAAATCCTCTTTGTGAGATTCAGTAAGGTAATCCCAAGTTCTAGAATCTTAGTACCTTGATCAAAACCCCGTCTCATGAAAGATAAACTATTTTATTCTCTCAGACAGAATCAGAGAGACCGCATCAAATATAATCTCAAACATCGAGCGGTTGCAATAAAATATGCGTCGCTATCTCGGAATTATCGTGAGAAATGAACGCGCAGCTCCGGGTAAAAGCAGTTTGGGAAAAGACTGGTTTTTGAATTAAAAATCGGGTGGACTGTGGTATAAACTATCAAATGGATTTAATAGCTAAGAAATTAGGATGATTATCGTTGAAGTGTTCAGTTTGCTTAAGACTAGTTCTATCAACTCAGAACCTAGCAGTGGTATGAATTTAAAAGAGCAGACCGGGGAAAAATGGTGGATAAAATAGGTTGGAAATTTCGACTCGCGGGACCACATTACTGAAGGCAGAGGTGGTTATCCGGCCGGCCCGGCCTGGGTTTCAGAATTTCAGGCCGGGCCGCCTAGGCCGGGTTAGGCTGTGCAGTCAGCCGTCTGTTGTCAATAAGTTAAATGGTGAACCTTTACTATGGAGCGAGAGGTCGCGGGTTCGAATCCACCCGAACCATTATGTTTTGTTATTTTTGTATAAGTTCCTTGTGCTGAGAAATGGCTAATTCAAAAAAAAAAAAATTCGAATATACCCAAAATTTGCCTATTTATTCCTGAAAAACCAGGATCCTGAAGAAAAACCGGCCTAGCCGGCCGGGCCCAGCCTCGGCTCAAAAATATCAGGCCGGCTCAGGCCGGGCCGGTAACCAGCTCTGACTGAAGGGCCCGGTCAGGTTCAAAAAGTTTTGCCTCTACAGGCAAATTCCAAACCTTAACACCCCCTCAAATAAATTTTCTAGGCTAGATAAGTAACGTTAGGCTGTGGCTTTTCGTGATATTCTTAAAATAAGGCTAAGGGTAGATTTTACTTCAGATTAGAATGTTTTGGAGTGCTCCGAGTACAAACAAGTGACACTCTGGTTCAGATAAGCTGCAGATGCTAGAAGTAAGATTATAGCCGGATTATGTAAGGTACTTAGAAATAACGACAAAAAGCCGCCTTAACCAAAATCATTCTTTCAAGAGTTCACAGAAAGTTTTTGTATAATACATATAAAAAGATTTATTCAAACACAGTTATTTTTATACGTTAAGAACTTTCCGAAGTTTCCCAAAGCTTTTTTCAATTGTTTTGATAGAAACAATAAAATGTTATTCTAAATCTAAATCAAAGAACTGTAACTTACTTAGCAGCTCCTATAGTCTAATTCAACGATATTCTTTTTTAACACTCCATTATTACTCTTGAATCTGACTGTAACTAACTATAATATAAGTTTATTTCATTATTTAATAGTTCAATCACCTTTGCAACTATTATTTGATCTATTTTTATTCCTTTATATTTCGACTTTTCGATTCATCTCCCCATTTCACAACACAATACGTATTTCTATTGAATTCACGTTTCACATCGAAAATTGACAAAATACGCACGATGCGGTGTCGAAAATCGATATTCCCAGAAAATTCACATAAAATAAACGTTAATGTAATATTTAAGTATGCTGCTACTGCCGGCGCGCGCAGGCTATTAATTTACTGCCACATCGCCGCCGGGTAGACACTGCGTACATAATGAAAGAATAGTGGAAAACCAACCGGGGTATCGATTGTATTTTGCGTATTTTTGTTATTCCAAGTAATTTTATCACAAAAAGAGTGGGATTAGCGAAAAACAATCACGACTTCTCGGTAATTACCCTATAAATTAGGGTTCTTCTGGCGAATTAAACGATTGAAAACCCTTTGTATGACCAACTTTAGCGTACTATAAGCTTTATTACAGCGTTATTTTGAATCTATTCATCCAAAAAGTTGTTAGGGTTACTCATTCAAGATTACAAAGCAAGAGGTCAAGGGTTCGATCCCGCTCGATGCCGTCATTTTTGCATTTTTGGTGTACTATGCAAATTGCAAAGCGGAACAAGGCCAAAAAAGCATTTGCATTGAAATCCTAGAGGATGCTAGCAACAAAAGATTATAAAATACACTATAGTATCAATTAGAAGGACATAGGATAACTTAAGGGCCCGAAGACTGAATGTTAGAAAGGAGCCGTCTTTGCTCATGAGATTCCGAATTAATGGTCGAAACACTGTCTCGAAGAAATCTACTATTATTGTTATACTAGTGATACAGTAAAATAAACCAAATGAATTCGAAATCGGTGGATTCGTATCCTCTCCTTCAAAAGTACATTAATTTATATATAGTCCATCTCAAGACCTAGGTTTCCAGAGCGGCATCACGAGCGGGGCGCTGTCTTATGAAAAATGTATATAATTTTAAAGAAAAAGCATCAAGTCGACTGATTTTACATTCTTTTTTTATAACACCGCACACCCGCTTGTGATACCGCGTGCTGTAAATCTAGGTCTTGAGATTGACTATATAACACCGATCCTCTGGACATGCGCTGGAAGCCTAGCCGTTGCTTCAGAATGTATATAGTAAACAAAGGAATCTAGCCTAGTTCCAGAAGCCTCAAATCATTCCACGTCACTTCAGCGTTCTCGTAACTTTGCCCTCGATTCTTGCCCTAGCTAGAAGCTTGAAACATGCGTTCTTTACTACTACTTAAGTCATGCGTAAAACTATAATGGGTGGTCCGGAATGCATGAATAATAATACTTATTTGTAGGCAGCAAAACTTGAAATAAAAACAATTCTCCCACAAAATATAGAAGAAATTCCAGGAAAACATTGCCGAAAACGTCTCGGAAACACCAAAAAACTTTGAATGCAAAATATGGAATGAAATTGGTCCAAAAGCAAGCCGAACACACCGGTTTATGCTAATTTTGTAAGGAAAACTGCAGAATACACATTCTGAAAACTCGGAAGAATCCGTAGTGAAATCCTGGAACGTCGCGCTGGAGAAATATACAGTTATGGTGTGATAAGAGTCAGAGGTGGATATCCGGCGCGGCCTGATATTTTTGAGCCCAGCCGGGCTGGTCCGGAATGTCGCAAACTAGGCCGGACCGGCCGGATATCCAATTCTGATAAGAGTTATATGAAAAATTCAAGAGTATTATATCTGAGACATATGTAATGTAGACATACTTGCAATAGGCAGATTCCTCACACGCAAAAGCCGGTAGGTGCGGTGTAAAAAAAAAATGGGAATCGCGCAGATTACCCGGCGGTATTACTCTCGTATCCGTCAATACAAGAAAACAGTTAGTATACAGCTGATACCGGGAGAGTTGTGGAAATATTCATAATGTTATATGAAAATCAGCTGTGCTGCGGCACAGAAAAGTTTGCTGTGCTGGGCTACCCGGGCTGGCAAAATCCAAATCCGATGAAAATAATGGAAAGAGAAGTCAATCTACTTAGAACTACTGACGCATTCTAAACACCATCATAGGGTTTAAAAAAACTATAGAAATGTTGGAGTTTGGCGACTATTTTTAGACATTAATTTTATTTAGCCCATCTGAAGCGAAAACACTGAAATGATGGCATTAGGGCTCGGAAGCCGCGAAAAATTGGTCCCAGCACTGGATAAGTTGTAAAATAGTACTAGATTTTTAAGTAAAATTAGTGTAGAAGGCGTGATAGTAGTATTATTTATTAGTTATTAGTTATAATACTTATTCTAAGGTAATTTCTAGAAAAAAACAATCGGAATCCAGAAGTTTTTTATCAGTCATCAAGTTGAAAAGCGCAGTGATTTACGATCTTCTACCTAAGAAGCCGTAAAGCGAAAATGGAAGGGTTTTTGAAATGGCTTCTAAGCTTATAAAACGTTATACTAGTTAAAAGGATATACATTAATAAACTTGTAAAGTATAATAAATAATAATAACAATGTAAAATATAAAATAAAAGTAAAACTAGACTCACCGACGGCTCCCTGTAGTCGGGCTTTCTTAACTGAAACGATCAAGGTTAACATTTGAGGATTGCCGGTTGGGCCACAGCTAGGCCTCAGTTACTCACTCGTTACACATAACAATGACATTGCTTCTAGACGGCATCTGAAGTAGCGGTGTTAATAAATACCGGGCAGAAGTAGAACGCGGTGTCGAGAATAGTCGACGCAGTAGCACAAAATAAAAGAAGCAGCAGCAGCGAGTATTCTCAATGTGGGGGTTAAGCTGCTATGACGGAGAAGCAGAATAGAAGGGCACGCGACGCGACCGCAACGCGCCTATCCAACAGAGATCTGACTAAAAGAGGCGCTAGACAAGGGGAATCTGGAGCCGAGTTATACGATTGTCGGGTTACTGTAACTCTTCTGTATAGGTAGGCTACAGTAACCCAATGTTAGTGTTATAACGCGATTGAAGGAATATTGAAGTTTTTGTTTGAGAAGGGAGCGCAGATGTCTATAGAGAGATTGAGAGATTCATTCGGAAAATATTAAAAATGAAACTAAAGGTTTTTGTGTTTTGCATAACATGAAAAGGTTAAATCACACGGAGAATATAGTCGAATTCCAAAACGAAGAGGACGTGTTAACAAGTGTAGTCCATCTCAAGACCTAGGTTTCCAGCGCGGTATCACAATCGGGGCGTTTTTTATAAAAAATGAATATACTTCTTGGGAAAACACACCACGTCGACCGATTTACATTCATTTTTTAGAACACTGCGCCCCGCTTGTGATACCGCACTGGAAAACTAGGTCCTGTGATTGACTATATATCCCATTTCGTAAGACCTTCCCCTTGAATGTTTTCTGTAATGCAACATACTCGTAGAAATACATAGAAACATAGCAACTTTATTCTTTAATAAGGATATATAGTCGGATTCAAGAATGATACAGCCGTGCAAAATTAGGCGGAAAAATAAATTGCAGGTTCGCAATCATTTCGTATGTCTCATACCAAAATTTATTTTTCCGCCTAATTTTGCACGGCTGTATCATTCTAAATTGCCAGCGGGTGTAGTGTTACGAATGGTAGAATACGAAGCTTACAGGGCGGTATTACTTTTGACTTCGACTATAGCATATTTCCAAATTAATATATATGAACGAATTAGTTAGTATGTTGCATTAGCAAATTCAATCTGAAGGGTTCTCAGACAAGCCGGTATTGGCCAATTTTGCGAAACCCAAATTTAAAAACAGAAAGCCAAGTCTGTTTATTATATTTAATACCACAAATAACTCTCCAGTGATTCGGGTTCTTAGTAAGTGAAATGGTCCCAAAGGACCCGACGGAAGTTCCGAAATCTCAGACGTATTAGTGAAAAACAAAACTTCTACCAAACTTAGGATATTGACTTGTTTCAAAGAGTAACACTTTAAAAGGAGAGTATTGCCTTAGAAAATACAATAAGAGTCGGAATTAAATTAATACAGTATACTCGGCTACTGGTCTGGGTGCAACAGTTACTTGGGTAGCATAGCGATGGATTACTGTCAGTTTGTGTACAGTGGTTAGAAGCTTCGTCTCATAAGCTAGGGGTTGACGATTCCAATCCCACTGGAGACAGAGCCCTCAGATGTTTTCATATAGAGTTCCCGCTTCTTGAAAATACCTTCGTCTCCCGTCTTCGCTTCAAAATCTGTGATCTCTGTTTCGGAAAAGCAAAAAAGAAACTGTATTATAGTCAGCGCCGAGAGCAATAATGGAGTGTCACTTGCGTAATTATAGGATTTTAACAGCGCACCTGCAGGCAAATTGCACGCGTATACTTGCAAAGTACAATATTGAACCGAGAGTAGCCGTGCGCGCAAAAGGGCTCAGACGAACGTTTTATTCTTTACACTCCATCATTACTCCTGAATCAGACTATATATTTCTCATAATTCTTTTCCTAAAAACCGATACTTTAGTACAATTTCTCTAACTATGCTAGTATCTATATACTAGTCAAACTAAAAAACAAGATAAATTTGCAAATAAAAACTTTTTATGATAGTTTTATTGGCGGGTGGTAGGAAGAGAGTGATATATATGAATGTGGTATTACTGGATATTATTTTCAAACAGCTTCCGTTTTTTGCGCTCATTTCTTTTCTTTCATTATAAATTAATGAATCTACTAGCGTAAAAGCAACACTTATTGAAGCGAAACGGGATCCGAAACGAGCTTCGCAGCTAACATGGGAGAAGCGTTAAGTTGTGGATCCCGCCTGAACTACGAAGGGACTTTTTGAAAAAGCTCAGTTCGGGAAGGCCCGGGTTCGGTTTTTGTAGCGAATTTACAAGAACAAATAGGGAAGCAATTGCTTATAATAAGAATATGCTGCCAAATAATCCACGAATTGGCTCAAGCCAGGGTTTTGGGTCACCAACGCTGGTAAGAGGGTTCTATAAGTTTGTTTTTATGGAGAGAGCCGGTGCTTTTCCCTTATGAATGTTTATCCATGCAATTAGAGCCAATATAGCACTAATTAGCGAAAAAGACGGGTTAGGGCCGGAGATAGCCCAAATCTGTTAAGGTAATTACCTTTGATTTTGGAAAATATCAACATAGATTGCGCTGTAACTAGTTAACATTAACCGATACAAGATCCTTCAGTATACTATATAGTATACACACAAAATTCATTAAATTATGTGCCGCGAATATTGCGCCCCAGCGAGAATCGTTAAAATTCGAAAATTGCATCAATATCTTTAAAATGTGATTTCCTGAGGAAATTTCATTGCTTAGAATGTTGTTCAAAATAGTTACATGATTAGATCCTCAACAAGATCTGATAAGAATTATGTCAAAAGATCGAAAGTTGAAACAAACAATACAAGTCTCCTCTTTCAAATGATCGCAATCCGGCGTAAATTTCGGCCCATATTGGCCAATCTACCATCCCAAAACATGAGATTTTGCCATGGACTATAGAGGAAACTGTAGCCAATGTTCACAATATTGTATGATCTTTCATCGTTCATAACAAAAGACTAACTTATATTGGAATATGAACCCGCTCAAGCTTCGCAGCGATAAAATACCGTCCTTCTTATTTGCGTAGAGAACCCACTTTTTCTAACATTAAGAAATATTTATAAACAGTGAGTTGGTTGCACATTCGGAAAAGGGTCCTGTTTATCAAAATGCTCTGCTCCACGAGGGGTTCGAACCAGGCCAACTTCTCTTCCTTATTGTTGGATTATAAGACCCCTGCTCTAACCACTAGGCCATAACAACAAATATTTTAACTATTTGAAGTGCTCTATAGTTCCCCTTCTTTCAAGTCTCCCTAACAGCAAACGTCATCTGCTTTAAAAGGCTCATCGAAGGTCCGTCGGCTGCCCGACCAGGTCCCCCTTTCTATGTAATAATTCGATTAGAACTGATTTTGTCGGCGTCTCGCTACTCTCTCATTATTTCCAACATTTCCGTTTCCGATATGGCTGTCCGGCGTTTACAAAGTCTCTTATTAGGGCGCACAAACCGGAGGTGAATCATCGTTCAAAAATCTAAAGGAAGATGCGGTGGCCGGAATTATGCAATCCCGTTGGGAAAAAAGATAATTAGGGGTTACGGGGAGCCGAGAAAATGGTTGACTTAATAGAATTTAGGCATTGTAATAGATAATAATAGGAGTAAATAGAATAATTTTCCTCTTTGAATACATTGTTTATTGTTTGGAAAAACTTTTGCCTAAATGAGTTTCGACCTATATACATAGTCCGTTTCAAAACCTAAACTGCACTTGCTGTGAGTAGTTATCCCGCAGTGGTGTAAAATTTTACCTTCAAAAGTTCTCTCGCCCGAAGAGAGGGAAGGCATTTTGCGACGAATTTGAAGGCAACATTTTACACCCCTGCGGATAACTACTAACAGCTTGCGCAGTCTAGGTTTTAAAAAAGACTATAAGTGGTTAATATGAAAGCTGGAACAAGAGTTTACGAAACAGTTATCGTTAAAAGCAGAGAAAATGAAAGAATACACCGTAAAAATTTAAAATCCAGAGATTAATAAAAGATACGAAGGGCTGCAAAGCTAAAAAATTGTGGCTAAAAACTCAAAGCTGCGCACCTAGGAATTAGGATCGACCGTTACTACTATGCATTTATAATACAGTACCTAGTATTATAATATTCTTGTTGGGCCGGTATTGGCCCGAGCGGTTTTCAGAATTCCATTGGACCCTCTTGTGATGGACTACATAAATATAAAGCTGTTCAATCATAAACCTCAACCTAGAGCGGCAACGATTGACTGTAAATGGTTCACTGAAGCATTGACAAGGATCATCTCACAAAAACTAGTATAGTCGAATTCAAAACAAATAATGGAGTGTAGAAAATAATTTATAAGTCAAACGCAATTGAGTACAAGAAGTTTTGACTTGAAAATTATTTTCTACAATCCATTATTTGTTTTGAATCCTACTATAGCTCTCATAGGAATTCCAAGCTAATATCGGACCTATCGCTCGTAGTTGGAATGAACTACACTAGTTCCTCATATTGTTTTGACCCGCACCCCGCATATATTCATTGGTTTCATTAGTTTTTTGCAGTATTTTGTAGCACTATTTTTCTAGCCGGCCCACACACATATTTTCACCCCCCGCTCCCACTTAAATTCGTTTAAATTATTAATAAAAACGACGGCTAGCTGGCTTGTAATTTTGATCCCATATGACGTAAAATTACATAATAAATGCGGATTAGCGAAACAAAAAAGGGAGCACCCGGTGCAAAAAATAAACTGAGTGGGGGGGGGGGGGTGGTCCTTAAGCGCGAAAAAAATTGCAAATGGTGAACT
>JAQGAV010004070.1:0-11055 GCA_034691345.1 Phasmarhabditis papillosa | reverse complement strand
TTGTGAATAACTTTTCAAAGTGAATAACATAGAAAAATAAAATGAGCAACACATTTTTGAGTAGACCGTGCCTTTAATGATCTTTAAAGATTTAATTATAATAAAGCCTAAAGCTTTATTATAATTAGCATTGAAACTCCTAGCCCTTTAAAGTTCAAAAGAATTCGGAGCACACAATTGGACCGCTCCATAAAAAAAATGCAGACTGAAATAACAGCCAATTTCTGTACAAAAAAAGAAGAAAAAACAGAAACAATTGGAGGATAATCACATTTATTGAAGAAGAATAACTATAATAATAATATGTAGAACACCCATGGAGAAAAGTGAGGAAGGTACTCGTAATGTTATTAAATTTGTCCAATACAATATATTATTTAATCAAGTTATTAACCTTGTTGTGAGGGCCAGTCCGTCTGTTCGGCAAAAGCATTACTACTTGAGAAGGCAGTGTCGAAATTAATTTCGTTTATCGCAGGCGTGTCCTTGTTATTCTTTAAATGGTTGATCTTCTTTTTAGTTAAATGAGCCGGTGGTCTTTTTAAGGGGTCCACCGTCAGTAGTTCGCGTATCAACGAAAAGAAGGAACCGCTATACCTGAAAAAGAAGATTGCTTACGCCGGGCCCTCTTGATTTATCAATGATTTGATAGTTTTTCTATTAATTATGCAGCTACCCCTAGGTTGCTAGACCACCCATATTGGCACATATTTACAAACCATAAAAATAAGATAGATCTCCCACAATTAAGAATTATCTTTATTTTACCTACCGGCTTTTTTCTGCCGAGTATTCAATGTTCTCCGGGCTCTGAACTGCTAAAGCAACTGAATTTCCCTTTTCATAAATTATGTCAAATGGAGAAACAAAATGAGAACAGGCAAACAGAATACATCCAAGAGACTGAAAAGAATTATTATTGTAAATACTTATTTTATTAGGACCACCCGGTAAGCTAACTATAGACAATGACCATTTCTGTAATCAAGCAAGAGGGAATGTTCACCGAATAGTAATGTTTAAAAGACTGTTTATTTATTAACTGGAATAGACCACCCTGTTGACAATATACTCACCCATACATCACACGCATCTGTAATAACACTCCCGATCTCACAGTTAAATAATTCTGGAGCTCTAAATTAGTTTGTAAGTGATGCTTCATTTATAATGCTTACCTATAAGTCATACTACATTTTTCAGCACAATCATCAACCCAAAACTGTCTTTCGGAAGCGGAATTTACATGTATAGGAACACTAAACTATATTATTATATTATTAACGTAGTTACTGTAAATTATTGGATAATTGTTTTCAAGAGACAGCAATTTGTAAGTTTTCTTTTTATATAAATAAAAATAAACAATTAATTAAGATGGGTGGTCCAACCTGATCGCTGAGCCAAAATCAGTAATTTTGGGTTGAAATTCCTTTTGGAGCAGAATATTAGCTGTTTTAAGGTCTCTGTGAGCAAAGCCGAGCTTGTGAATATGTTCTACTCCGGTACAAATAGCAGCGAACAGATCAATTATCTGTAAGGTAAGAATTTGAAAAATAGACCACCAATAAAGAAAAATACTCAATTGGATTTTTAATCTACTTTTTTAAATATTAAACAAAATTGCATTTCATGCATGCTTATGTACTCGGCAAGCATGTGAACATTCACGGAAATCTAAAGTCGTTATTTTATTCAAAGGTATTACAAACTATGGTATATAACATACAATAATATAACTCACATCATTTTCTTCGAGGTGGTCCTGTTGGGTCTTCATGCGCTCTAATTCTAAAGCCAGAGTGCCGCGAGCAAAGTATGGAAAGACAAGATTGTACTGTTGGTCTATTTGAATAACAGCAATTAGATCCACAATTGAGTCGACAGAATGAAGTTGCCGAATCAAAAAACACTAAAATAATTGTAACTTAAACAGTATGGGTGGCATTCAGATAACTTAAAGGTACGGCACACTCAAAAATCGTTTGAAATTTTAATATTTAAGATTAATTTGCTTGAAAAGCTATCAAACATGATATAAATAACAAAAAAATTGACCAAGAATGAACGACTTTATGGCTAATTGAACTTTTGGTGTTTCTGGTTGCAGATTGGACGAGTACTGTAGGATGATTTGGAAGTAATATGTTAGAAACTCCATTAAGTGAACGATTTATCACAAATTCTTCGCGAAGCAAGAGGTTTTCACCCAAAATAATGGTAGAAATGTTTTTAGTTTTTAAATTTTGGTTCAATTTGACACATTTACAAGTTTTATACAGAATTTTTTTATACAAGTTTTATAAATTTATGCAATTGCCGCATGCTAACCCAAACCCCGTCCACTGACAACCTATGCGCAGGGTAACAACATTTTTGAAATGCCTATAACTTCGTTCAAAATCATCGTAAAAAAATTTGATCTTCATATTTTTACTCAGAATACATAGCTCTATCAAACGAAGCACGAAAATTGTCAGGTCAATTTTGGGTGTACCGTGCCTTTCAAGATGGGCTGGAAAAGAGTGCGCGGCCGTATCCGGAGAGCTCAAAATCACTGATTTGCATAGCCTAAGAAACTTGAGATTCTGCATTTTTCAGGTGTAACACAATGTTTGTTGATCAACCAATAAAGAAACGGATCTGGATCATAAAAATAGAGATCTAGATTCGAATCTAGAATGACCAAAATAAGAGATCCTCACAGCACTGATGACACGTAACACCTGTAAGACTAAGGTACACACCTGTATAAAAAGTCTGTTCCTTAGTAGGTTTATACACTAGCCGCTCATTAGTAAGGTTTTCCCCAGAGAAAACATTTTTGACTAAAGTGTCTTCCATCAATTTGACAAATAAAAAGTACGGAACAAAAATTTTGCAGAACGAACTGCTAGAATGACAGGAAATTTAGCACATCAATTAATCTATCAGGCAACTGTCAGCCGATAATCGATAGTTCAGAATGTTGGTTAATCATTTCCAATTATTTTTAGATTAACCAGGATTATCTTTTACAGTTCTATACAGAGAGAACTCCGATGATACATGTCCAACAAAGAGATTTACCAAAGTATAAACCCCGGTCGCCGTTCAGGGACACCCATAGCTCTCTGTATTATTTCTCGAAGCACTTTCCCGCCTCGGTGGAATAAAACCTTATATATCATTCCTGGCTAGAATCAAATGGAAAAAAAGAGATCCATAAAAGAAACGGACAAACGAAGTCTTTATATCAAAAAATTATTTATAATAATAAGCCTAAATTACAGTAACACTTTGCACACTAAACCCGTAATAATAAAGAGATAATAAATCAAAAATTCAGCATAGTGTCATCGCCACCGAAAAGATCATCTTCTTCCATGGCGTCAGCAGCAATCACCGCAGAGCTGCTTACGGTGCTATTCCCATCACCATTGCACCATGTAAACTTAGGATCTATATCCGATCTGTCTACCGAAGCCGCATTGGATGGCTAAAATGTAGAAAAATAAGGAACACAATAACCCAATCAATTACCTTCGTAGCATCTGCCACTATGCCAATTAGTGCAGAAGTGAAGGGGAATCCTTTCGTCTTCAAGTAGCTTTGAATTGAATCATAAGCGCCTCGACCCTCGATTGGACAGGAGAGCAGGAAATACATCAGCGATTTTACATCATCCGAATAGGAAGAAGAGCGCCCATCTCAAAATCAGCAAGTTCGAGAGAAAAAATATATACCGTACCTAGAGAAGAAAATTCTTGGTCAAATGTCCTGGCCCAGAAACTAGCAATATTGGGTATACAATGGAGTGATTCTTTGTCACGGATGTTCAATAGCATCGTCATCAGCATTTCTCGCCTTCTTGCCATGCTCAGCTTATTCAAAAGATCTTCAACCAATTGCTGATCACAAATGAGGTGATCAATGACAGTACATGCAACCAAGTGACAAAGCTGAAATATTAATACAAAAGAAAATAACAACGTTTCAGTGAATACCTCCGATGAATTTCTCTGATTACTCAGAAGTGTCTTGCATATGTGCGTGGAATCCTTGCCGCCTAGAGCACTCGCCTTAACTTCCAAACCAGACAAGTCTATTAATCTAGCGACACACAGCTTTTCAAGGTAAACGCTAAAAAAAAGATTTCTGCAGATGAGCGAAAAAAACAAACCATAAATTATCCTGACTCAAATTGTGCTCTTCGAGTGCTTTTGATGAATATGATCTAATAAGAACACATGCAGCTCTAATTCTGGTTTTGAATCCACCACGAATAGCCGAAATCGCTGTTTTGGGATTGACAAAATTTGCTATTTGCACAACCAAAGCAGTTTCTTCTGTTCTCAATCGAGGATCTTCCTCACATTCCAAACGAATCAAGGAAAGAAGATGCACAATTCTAAACAATCAGACATAGGAGAGTATCATATGAATTAGTAAACCTTGTTATGGAGTTCTCAAAAACCGGCATAATATACACCCCAGAATCATCAGAAGCACGGGCTGTATTACCAATGTTCAATTCCCCGCCACCCATAGTCTGGAAATTAACAATTGGTTTTTGCATAAATCCTTGTATTATAATCAAACTCAGAGCTGGTTACCGGCTCGGCCTGAAATTTTGAAACCCAGGCCGGGCTGGGCGGGCCGGATAACAACCTCTGATCAAACCTACATCGTTCATATCAACTGCGAAACCTTCGCTATCATCGCCTTCAGTTTCGGGTAACCATTGCATGACCAATTTCTCATGAATTGGAAAGAGCGACTTAATGTCATGAATATCGGCCAGTTCTTTAATCACGCGAGTGACCCTCTCTGCAAACGAACTTTTAAATAATGTCGTTTTACTGAGCAATACCAATATGGAGATGGTCCTCCCACTCTACCGTACTGTAGAGATAGCTAATTAGCTGCGAACAATCTTGAGTAACCAAATCGGATGTTTTCGCATCGTATAGTGCAGCCTGTAAAAGGAGCAATTCAACGAATTGCATACTAAATAATTACCTTATTTAATAGAAGCTCTGTTCTATATCTCTTGATTGCCTCTTGTAGACGTAGTATATGATCTTGAATTGCGTCGCGTTCCTCAGAAGTAGTCTAAGTTTAATTTAATCAGAATCAACCACTAATGATAACCTCTTCCTTCGAAATCCATATATAAGCAGCCTTGAGTCCAAGCTCCAGAATTGAAATTTTGGCCAAACCTAGTATATAATAAATTAATTTTAGAAGACAAGATCAGTGGTTACCCAGCGGCACTTTCTTGTAGCAATAGAACACACACGATGTAACTGATTCCCGCGAATAATGGGCAAACAGTGCAGAAATCTGATCAATATTTGACGCAGACAGATCGGAGTCAGATCCCTAAAAATAGGATATGTTAAGATAGAGATCGAGACCAACCCTGCTGGAAACTTCTTTGATAGTCTTCTCTATAGCTGTCGAAAGCATATAACTTCTATTGAACACTCCAGACTGAGCGAGCCAGGAAACTTGGCGAACGACAGTTTGCCAATTCTGAGGGGAAACTGATTAAAATATCATACCAAGGAAACCGACCAGAACGTTAGAAGTGGTCATTTCGTATTCTATTATTGGCTTCAACTCTTTTTCAATATCTGCTTTGGAGCTCCATAGAAATACGTGAAATGGTAGTCTACCAGAGGCCTAAATTGCAATTTTCGAGACGACGACTAACACTCTTACGTGAGCTGGTATAGAGCTAACTAATAGAGTTTCTCTTTGATACAGCATCTCCGAATGCATCATTTCCTCACTATTAACGGCGCCCGACGTGTAGTACTGCTCAATAGTCAAGCCATATGGTTGATACACAGCATCCTGGACATAATTTAATATTTAAACAGCAAACCCTAACTACCCGCTGACAGCCGGCATCTTGCTTGACATAATCTACAAGTTTCTGGTGTTCAATATACCAGTTGATTTCTTGTTTACAAGCCGGCTTCAATTTGCGCTCCCTTCTTACAAAATTGTAAATTATGTTACAATCGGTTACAAAGCTGAATAAAAAATATAAGAAAAAAAATCAACAACGAACCTTTTATGTTCGACGTTATCATGAGCGAACTTGTCCAAGCAACTTATAACAAACCAAATCACCTGTAGAGAAACGTTGTTGACAACTTAGGTCAATTATGAAATACCTCGTGCTGGTAAGGACAAATCATATATAGTAAACAACGGAAAAAGCTGAAAGCTCGTTCTCGATCCAAATTGCCGCAACACTACAAATAAATAGTTAACTAGCATTTCCTGATAATTAATTCACTCTTATGGTCTCTTCCGCGATCTCGAGAAGTTCAGTCGACTGCAATGAACAGGATGCCTCACAAACTAGTCCAATTGCATACTTCAACATCAGCAACTCTGTCATCTTAGGATTAGCGAAATTTTCGAGGTACCTAACGATAACTTTACTTTGCCGAAATTCATGCTCAACTTACTCGTTGACCACATCAGGATTTAATTTGGCCTTCACAAACTGCTTCAACGCGTCAGCGACAGACATCTTGACTACTGCAGGAGGCACTCCTGCTTTTCCTAGTTGCTTTGCCCAAAGGTATTTTGAGAAGTGGTCCTGAAAAGTCGATACTATGCAAAAAAATAACGAGGAACCACCTTTAGATTCTGTTCCATTTCTTTTTTTCCGCAGTGAAAAGTGATGAATTGGGCGAGTCTTAGGAAATTGATCATTGTCTGTGGAGACTTCTTTCCAGTAACAAATGACCGCAGATGATTCATCAGCTAGAGACGGCACAGAGCTTATTTACGGTTTTGTGAATTACCTTATCAATTAGCTGCAGACTCAAACTAGCCACAGTAGAGCTTAACATCCATAGATCGCATGGATGAGTTTGCACAACCTTTTCAGAGAGATTACGAGTGCAGTGATACAAATTTGACGCAACAAATCCACAAGCTACAAAAATTATTTACAGGACTTCCGACGTGATACACTAACACAGGGTCGTTGCATAGACGCTTATCGAAATAGCTAGTAGATCTTGATTTTCCAGCATAAGATCGTTTAGTAACGAATTCCAATTGCGATTCTGCCTGTCACGAAACACTTGCAGGTCGTCAGGTCTAAATTAGATAGTCACAATATTACTTTTAATTAGCAACCTTAACGAGGACTGATCTGTGAAAACGGATCGCGCACATATGCACATTAAAGGAATAATCCTAAATTCGTTTAATATTGGGCCCTCATGGTGCAACTGGTAAACACCAACTCGGCGACTCATTCCAACAATTAGCCTGAACGACTAATTGGTAAAAATATCAGCATCTTCCACCTACGACGATGTTCGTAATGATTGAATGTCATCGAACGTTGCATCAGATTTACATTGGCTTATAACAGCCATAAACAGATCTAGATACCCACATATCTAAATATTCAGATATGACTAATAGATTACCCGCACATGACAAACCCGCATGGCTTTTTCATGCAAACTTTCAGAGAAGTCTGTGAATTGAATGAGCTGTTTCATTGTTCTATTAAGGTCGTAGACAATGCTCGTAGAATGTGGAAGAACCTGAAATACACATAAGGAATGAACAGCAGGGAGGACCAACTTCATTTGCACTCTGTTCGTCGTATTGCTCATTCAAACTTTCGCTAGCTTTTGCCAAACACTCCAGAATAGACGAACAAGCTGTTAGGCACGATGTTACCAGCTTTTGAGATGGTTGCGTCACCGACGAAAGCGCATCCCTGAACATAACATCAGAAACAACTGTCAACT
The DNA here is from genome assembly GCA_034691345.1 of Phasmarhabditis papillosa. Lineage (NCBI taxonomy): Eukaryota > Metazoa > Nematoda > Chromadorea > Rhabditida > Rhabditidae > Pellioditis > Pellioditis papillosa. The sequence continues at coordinate 3,277 of JAQGAV010004070.1, read as the reverse complement.
GAAATAAAACATACCTTACAAGCACAGAACAGCTTACGGGGTCTCCACAAGTTGAAGCAGCATCGACCGTTATTCTGCACGCATCGTCCCTATCTAATGCCAGAGCATCCGAGAAGCAATATATCTGTTGGTCGTAAGAATTGAGTGGATGAAACTTTTGCGAAATACCTCGTTGGCAGCACAATTAGCAGTTCTTAAAAAATCCAAGAATAGTCTCTTCTTATACACGTAGTCGTTTAGCTCATCTGTCGTTACCCATAGCTTGAACTTCGTCTAAATATTTGTAATCAATAAATTAAAATCAGATCAGCAGCATACCTGAAGCGTATGGACAGCAGCCAACAAATCGTATAGCTTAAGCATGTCTGCATCAGCTGGGAAGAATCGCATGATCAAGGATTGAACAGTTTGCAATACATCCAGGCGTTCTTCGATGGCTTTCTAAGAGGGATCATAGAACTGATCGTATAATGAATACATACTTCGTTACGCAGCCGAACTTTTAGATCAACGTCGATCATCAGTTTATGAACTATAGTAGGGATGGTTTGAAATTCATTGGGAGGAAGCGTGCCGACAAAATCTATGACGCCCTGAAAAACTATAAGATTTGCGAAGCTCGTACATATTACCAAAGTTGATGATGTCTTTTGTAGATATGAACAGTAGAGGGCATACACCGATGATTCCGCAAAAGTTTGGTTAGGTGGAGCCATCTCCAGGCAGAGTGTATTTAGCTAAAGAGCAAATGAATAACGATCCATAAAAACTATACCTTTAAAGCATCTTTCAATCGCTCTTCATCGCTGTTCACTAATAGTTTTGCCTTCAGTAAAAAGGAGAGAAATCCAGAGAAATGAGAAGGGCTGCTGGTGATGGAATCCAGCAATCCTAACTGAATTCCATATTTGAGAAGAATTAATCCCATCTCCGCACGTCTGCAAACACATTCCATTTCAGCAACCCTGAAAATAACTCTTATAACGTAAAATAATTGCAATCACTTACAATTCTGGATCCGTGGCAGCATTATTCATTACATTGTGAACGGCATCGGAAAGCTTCCTATTCCACGGAGGAAACGCCCCTTTGGCGATCATAATAACAGCTTTGCATTTCAAGTGTGGCACATTTATAGTTTCCACCACTAGTAAGCATTGCTCTTCCCACGGGCTACTTGCCGAAACAACTCCTTTGAAGTGTCGCGAAATTTCCTATAACAACATTTTACTTTACTTAGATTCGGGGAATATGCTTACTTCAATATACTTATACAACGTTAAATCAGGATTTAACTGATGCTCATTCATATATGGTCTTGCATACTTCTGAACGTTTGCACTGACCAGCATTGGGTTTTCCAAGGACTTTGATAAAATTCTGTAGCATATAGTCTCTGCATTAAGTTTCTAAACAAAAGATAATTCATAGCAAGGATATGTCGCAACAAACCACATAATCTTCATATTTCAGTGAACAATCGTACAAAGTCTTCAAACGTCTTATTTCGATGAGTGCTCTAGCATACTTCTCAGTTTGGTACACTTGAGAATCTGGTGAACACATCAACTGACACAAATATGCAAGCAAAGCCTGATTACTATTTAGTACACTACAGTAGCTATTTCAAAAATACCTGTTGACCTGGAGTAATGGATCGCTGCACGATGTGGCTTTTGACTCGATTAAAAGTAGTCATTACATGCAAGGAATTGTCCGGAAAAGATTCGGGCTCATAATTTTCAAGCACTCCAGCAAGTTTGATCAAAAAATTAACAATGGCAGGAAAAATCTTAACATACAATTAGACCGAAGGTAGTGCATGTATTCTTACATCACTAGGTGTAGTAGATACTTTGATGATTTCCGGAATAAGATCAGTATCTAAGAATGAGATAACACTCTTCCAACATGCGAGATCGCCTAAATAATAAATTTACTGGCAAGAATAACGATGAGACCTACGATATATTCCAGTGGTCAAATTTTCCAACATTTGGCAAATATGAGGGAAACTGCTATCTTCAGCACCATCACAGAGTCTCTCGGAAATGAATTGATTGTGTCTAGACCAAAGTACTCTTGCCGACTGAAACAACGGTATAGTAAACACAAATAGTGATAAATTCACCTCAATGGCCCCACTGGTAATAAATAGGGAAAACAAAGTGAACCACTCGCCGCTACCATCTAAGCCTTCAAGGAAAGCGGGCCAGTATGATTCTTGACCATATGCGGCTTCGTTACCACAACACAGACGATATGACGTGAGGACAAAAGACACCCGGTGAAGCCGCTGGTATGTTACAGGATCTGTAAAATTGGTTGGTCCTACAATAGCGAAAAATGAGTATACCTGAGACTGTTCTTTTCCTGGCATAACTCAGGACTTCGGCGATCTGTTCATAGTCTGATAAAGTAGTCGCAGCCGTGAAACAAGTATCCCCAACCTAGAATGAATCAAGTTATGCAATCAATGATTAGTTTTACCAAGTCGTGATCTTCAACCAACTTCATGCTGGTAACTAAACTTTCTACAGCAGACTTGGACCCTTCTAGCTGAGAAAGTTCCAGGAGATGATCCATTTTAGCAGTGTATACTCTCTGAAAAATAACGCATTTAACCTTATTCTTGAACAAACGCACTTGTAAATCAATTCCGAACTGATTGGCAAATAGTTCAGCTTCATCGAACATTTTTCTTGATATCAGCGTCAATAATCGAGCTTCGGGGTTGGCTTCACATACTTCTCGGATTCTAACACAGTCATTATACCAACTGTATTACACAAACTATAATTGCTCACAGAGATTGAAGCATACGAGGTATTCCTTGCGAATGGCTCCACAAGCAGCATCACTCTATCTGGAGCAGAATGCACAAGAGTAGTGCCTGGGCGGACACATGACGAGTACAGCATTTCCATCGTTGCGATATTTCGGACAACAAGCTAAAAACAACCATTTTAGCGAATATCAAGATTTCTACCTTTGTATCTACACTGTTGCTAATTAGAAGTGCAATAAATGGAGAGGTCGAACTGAATAACATATTGTCTTTTATCAGGAAATCAATACAATGATCTTCCTAAAAAGTGAACAATGAACTTGTAAGAAGATAAGGCCTACCTCATTAAGCATTAGTGAGTTTTCACTAAGCGTAATCATAAGAAACAGATCACGAATGACCAACCTTCCACAGTCAGTCACACCGACGAAGTAACGTCCATCGTCCACAATAGCGGATCGAATAAACTTGTAGCCTGGGAACATATCC
>JAQGAV010004069.1:0-11055 GCA_034691345.1 Phasmarhabditis papillosa | reverse complement strand
TTATTGTACTGCATTGATACCATTAGATGACTGACTCCATAGAGAATACTGTTAAATCGCTCGAAATAACTAGGCTTAGAGCCCATATCAACTCCGAAAGTAACTGGAGCATATGAGAAAGGAATAGGAGTACCGGTTATCCAAGAAGAGATCTCACTCATCGAACAACTGCAAATATATAAATTATAGAGGAATAACGACGAATACTCTGAATATTAAGTTTTGGTATTTATTATCCCGTATTATCCCACGGGGGCGTAGTAGCTCAGCTGGTAGTTATTCGTGGAATATATGCTTGAATGTTCTTTTATGATTCCCTCAAACTGACTTCTAGCTGCCCCAAAGATGGAAAGAATAACAAACCCGTCATATGAAATGGGGAATAAACTTTAATATAACAAAAAACTATATAATCAGTTCAGAAACGTTTGATGTGCGTAACTAATGAAGCCAGAATGTTAAAAGATTGCCATCGGAAAAGTTCAACAATATTGAAAATTTAATATTTTGGTAAGTTTTTTTCTAATAACTGTTACTGTTTCAAAACGAACCTGGAAACAAAAAAGTGCGATTTAATATCCAGAGCGTGAGCCAACGCATTTCCACACAAGTTCAACTGCTCTCCGAAAAAAGCGTCGAACTTTTCTTCTCGCAACTGTGCAATAACTTTATCTCGATTGATCAAGTCTAAAATGACCATATTCAGTGACATATGGGAAGTTTGAATGAATGTTAGTACCCAAGAAGGCTGGATGTTAGAAAAAAGCCGCTTCTGTTCAGAAAATTCCGGAATGTACGTCCGAGCGAAATCTACTAGTATAGTCTACTGTATGGAGTTAGAGTCAGCGCCGAGAGTAATAAGGAGTGTCACTTACGTATTTATAGGACACCGCAGCTGCACGCAACTTGCACGCGCGTACTTGCAAAGTACAATATTGAACGGCGAGTAGCCGCCAGATGCTGACGCGGTGCTTGCAAAAGGGGCTCAGACGAGCGTCGAATTCTTTACACTCCATCATTACTCTTGGCGCTGACTATACGAGTGATCCAAGAAAATAAACCCCTGTTTAAATATATATTCAGAGATAGTTTGGTATTCGTGATTACTTTATATTCATTCATTCTAACAGCAAGCTAGATTTTGAGGGTTTGTACGGTTTCTTTGAAAGCGATTGTTAATCAATTTTATTGTGAATAAGGTTTCTGGAGCCATCTACAAAGTTTGATACATTGGTGTTCTCGCAAAAAAGGAGCAAATAAGAGTTCCATATGAAGTTCTATAAAGGGCTGAGAATTTAAAGGAAAAGCCCCTTTTCTCCCAACTATCATTCAGTTCTACTCTAGGCAGTTCTGTTTAGTACCTTCACAGTGTTCATTGAAAGCAGCCAACCAGCTTCCCCATTTTACGTTCATTGTATGAAGAGATTCCTCAGCGAATACATCGTCTCTTGAATATCCTGAAAATATCTCATAATATATGGGTTATAAAGTGAAATGTTACTGAAGATTTCAAAATGAACCAGTAAAATGGATTTTAGGAACATTTCAATTCCCTATCGGAAAAGTTGGAACGATCTACAATTAGAAACACCCTGTTGTTCCATTGTCGTGAGATAATCAAACAAATGGCCCAACAGGTTGAACAATAGTTTACTGTCTATACTTGCCAATTACTCAAATAGGTATCTAACCAAAAGTCCCGTTTGAGAACCCCGCATAAGTCTAACTCGTAGTTTCAGAGTAAGAGAGTTTAAAGAAAAAAGAAAGGTTAAAGAAAGAGTTTACTGATTATACTTGCCAGTTACTCAAATAGTTAAAGTCTATAACAAACAAATATATACGGTATACGTAGGCTTTCACAATTGCGTATTTTTCTTTTTCTATATATGATACAAAATAAAACTAGTACAATAATATTTTTTTTCCATCAATCAGAAAATTGCGCATCGAACCATATAATGGTTGTCCAATTTTGCCACAGAACGAGCGATTTTACAAACCTTACATTACACCGCGCAATGCAGTCTTCTTTTTGTTAAGGACTATATCTAACTATACTAACTCGTAGCATCCAATTCCCCAATTATACGTTAGTTCTTATTCCTATTTATTTCTGTTCCAAATTTTATTGAAAATATTAGTGTTTAAACAACGAAAAAAAACTTTAGAAACTATTTTGTCTTCTTATTAAACTAACCTTGCAGAACCTGTAGCATCGAAGTAGTAAAGTTGTGAACTGGCCAACGACGGGCCACTTTTGTCGCCTCTACTTTGTCGAAGATACCGAGAAAGTCGGGTTCGAACATTACCTGCAGCAAAATTAGTTATTACAATATTGTCGATTTACAAGTGATTTTGTTTTAATTCTTTCATACTAGTTATTTTAGCGTTTGCTATTGCCTGTGGTAAAAATGCAGTTGTTTGAAATGAAACTAAATGAAATGAAATGTTTCAAAAGATTGCTAAGGCAGTGCGGTTTTAATATATCAGTTGTCTGCAGAATCTGATGATTAAATAACGATAAATATTATAGTAATTCGATAGATTGGGAGATACTGTTTTTGCGAAATTCAATACCACTTTTTCTTTCGCAGTCTCATGGTTTAATTAGATATCGCTATAGTAATCTATTAATCATTGTAAACGTAAATGTTCAACGTATTCGTTTTTTTACAGTAAAACATTGATTATTATTGTTGCTAAAGTAAATAAAGTAAACTTTGGAGTTTTAACTGACTGAGCCACGGGCTGAATTAGGGGTTATTCGCAAAAGTTATAGTAGAGCCCGACCCCTGAAGACTCTTGATACTTACAACTTCATGTCCTGCCTTAGCCAATGCATCGGCTATTCTTCCATTTGTTATCATATGAGATCTACTTATTGTAGGGGCAAAAACAAGGATCTTATGTGAGCTACAGAACCCAATAAGGAAGACAATACTTAATATGAAGCGTCGCATCTGAAATATAACTATAGTTTAAATATAATAATGTAATGTAAGGGGGTAGTAGCGCAGCTGCTAGAGCGCCGGCCTATGAATCCGTTAGGAACAAAGGTTGTGAGTTCGATCCCTCCCCCGTCCCAAGCCGGATTGAGCTACCGTGGAAAGTATGCTCAAATGTTCTCTCATGATTCCCGCAAACCGACTTCTAGCTGCCCCACAGATAGAAGGAATAAAAAGAACACCCGTCATGTGATATACATTGATATACCGAATAAATAGTTTAATGTAATGTTTAAACGTAAATAAGTAAAAATAGTCAAAGCTACCTAGACATGGGTTTTCGATCAACTACAAAAATCTAACAACATTGATTGATTTTCCGATCAATATCAAAATTTCTCAATCAAAACTTGGCATTAAAATTTCCAGAAGCCTAGCAATTAATAATATAAAGATGCTTATATAATAGGATTCAGTAGAATTAGTTGTATTTTCAAAAATTAACATGAAAACCCGTGTCTAGATACCTTTTAGAAAACACATAGTATTGACTTGAAATATTATATACTATTTGGTAACTTGGTAACTGTAATTTAGTTGATAGATTTAAGTCGGTACTAGGTCGTATTGCGTAGACTTATGCATATCAAAAGTTTCATAAATTAAAATAATCTTGGTTTGACTGTATGCTGGGTTAGACATGGAATCAAAATATATTTGGAGATAAGTTTGATAGTAGAGTTTAATTCAATAAACAATTATATAAACATGCAAGTTGCTCGCTAAAATGAAATAGAAACAGGGCAGCATGAAGGAAGAAATAAACAAATGATTAGAAAAGTATATAAGAATGTTTATGCTTCACAACAATATATATAGTATTCTGACGGGGCGGTACCTTAACCATAAACGTGAGATAACAGAATCCGTGTTCCTGACATACGAAATAAACTAGAATTTTCGTAATCGGCGTGAATTTCGATGATCATCGATAGATGTTATCAAAATGTTACGAACTTTTGGGGGGCGGCACGATTGAAAAGTAAAGGTCGACTGCTAGAGAGAAACCAGAAAATGATACGTATATTAGCAAGAACGTCACTTATAAGGAAAGAAACGATCCATCAAACAAGAATATAATCACAAACTATAGGTTTATCTAGTAGAAGGTACATAACTATAGAATTATAAAGTTTAGAACGTTTTTATATAGGGAACTGATAAGACGGTGGAACGCAATTTGTTATGATTCTCCGGAGTACCATATTTCAAAGGAAAATGCTGAATGACCTCGTTTACGGTAGTTGTTTCATTGGATTTAACTCTAAGCTGAGATATATTTCTTAAAGAAATGTACGGTTTTCAAATGTTGCTGGCTTTAATAAAGCTTTGAATTAATACACTAGGTAATATTACTTTCCTTGGCGCCACTACTTTAATTATATAGTATTTTAGACAAATTTTGCGGAACACAAAATTCAGGAATTTCCTTATGTACGATTATTCTCAATTGTAATTGCAACAGTCTTTTTTTGAACCCGTTCCGATAAGAATTGTTCTTTTGCACTTAGAAAGGGGGGGGGGGAGGAGAGTCTCCAAATTTGTCGGTGATCACTATCAAACATCCCTACATCAACTGCAGGTGATCTTAACGTTTCGTCGCCTTCCAAAGAGAGACAATGATTTCATGATCGAAACTGACTTCACATGCCAGACTGCAACGAAACATTGCAAATCGACTGTCTGTTGCACTTTTGAACTAATGGAAAGCTTTGCTGGACGACTCGTGAACGTAAGTTTTATTTATTTCGAGTAAATGTTTGCGGCATTATTGCGTTGTACAGCTGAGTAATATTAATTTGCATATTTTGATTATTGTTGATTACAAGGAATTGGATAAAGTGGAATTGTTGTTGAAGCACCTCTGCCGGAGAAAAGCAATCTTGCAACATTTCTTTTACTTAATTGGCGGTTTTCGATGCGCTGTTCAACTTTTCATTAATTTTAAAACTCTAGAAATGCAATTATATATATTTAGTTGTTACACAATTATCAACTTCATTGTAATGTTCTTCCCTCTCATCTTGGCTGGGAATTTCACGGGCCGGCCCCCCGGGCCTGGGCTGAAAAACCTTGCAATACAGTTTTTAAATCTTTTTTGTGAGCATCTGGAAACAAATCGAATATAGACAATACAAAACAATATTTATTACCGAAATCGCAGGTTACCACGGAGATCTTATAAGTTTACTTGCGTTGGCTAGCCATGGTTTCCATATTTTTGTTTCATCTCTGGCTATACCTTTACTACAGTCAGATTCAAAAGTAATGAGGCCGTGTTAATAAGCAAGAGTGTTGCAATATTTTATCTGAGTAAACGGTACGAAAGCAATTTTGCAATCTGCTGATATCGCGCTCGTGAAAGCAGGCGCAGTGTTAAAATTAACTAAATACGCAACACACACGGCCTCAATACTTTTGAAACTGACTATAAACTAATACAATAAGCAACTTTTTAAAGATAAATATAAAAGGCAAGTACAATAATTCGATCAAATTGTAAAATATGTTCTGGGAATATTTCTGGTTCTTTCTGGACTATAGTTTTCTCAGAAACATAATGGAATCACCAGTTACTTGGATAGTAATAGACATATTTACTAGCATCTGCCCTATAATAATAATTATTTAGCAAGCGAAAGAATAATAAGCATAGAACAAACAAAAAACATCACTACGATCATTGCACTAGGGAAAAAAAGCACTAGGCCTTGCCATTGTTTAACGCGGCACAGGGAGTCACTTTTGCATGAGTCAGTGGCAATCGGGGTTCTCTAAATTGCCCGGCCCGTTTGAAAACCCCGGTGGTAATTTTCATAAGTTCACGGGTAACAAGGTAAAAGTGGAGATAAAAAATTACCCGGAAAGTAACCTGTAGCCCTGTTTTGCCTAACATCAAGGGCTCGTAAAACTTGTACCCGTAAGGGTAGCCACAGGTAACTTCATGAATACGGGAACAGTTTTTCAGAGCTACAGAAAGTTTTATTCATTTTTAGTTTAATTGTTCAACCCTGTTAAACCTAGTGCCACATACTAGGGTTGTGCGTTGAACTTGTTTTACGGAAACCCGGGCTTCATAATCAAACGTTCCTTGGCAAAAACGGGCTTTCAGACTTTGAGTCGAAGTCAGACAAGAAAATGTAAGGTTTTCAAATGTTGCTGGCCTTAATAAAGCTTTCAATTAATACATTAGTTAATTTTACTGTCTGTCGCTGATGCTACTTCAATTCTATAGTATTTTAGACAAATTTTGCTGAACCCAGTAGTCAGAAGTTTCCATATGAACGATTATTCTCAATTGTAATAGTAACCCTAACAACATTCCTTTTTTGAACCCCGTTCCGATAAGAATTGTTTTTTTGCACTTAGAAAGGGGGGAGGGGAGTCTCCAAATTTGTCGGTGATCACTATCAAACATCCCTACATCAACTGCAGGTGATCTTCACGTTTCGTCGCCTTCCAAAGGAGACAATGATTCCACGGTTGAAACCGACTTCACATGCCAGACTGCAACGAAACAAAGGAAATCGACTGTCTGTTGCACTTTTACACTATTGTTAAGCTTTGCTGGACGACTCGTGAACGTAAGTTTTATTTATTACGCGTAAATGTTTCCAGCATTGTTCCATGTTTACAACTGAGCAATATTAATTTGCATATTTTGCATATTGTTGATTACAAGTGTATAAAGTTGAACAACTGTTGTTGAAGCACGTCTTCCGGAGAAAAGCAATCTTGCAACGTTTCTTTTACTTAATGGGCTGTTTTCGATGCGTTCAACTTGTCATTAATTTTTAAACTCTAGAATTGCAATTATATTGATTTGGTTGTTACACAATTATCAACTTCAATGTATAAGTTCTTCCCTCTCAGTGGGCTGGGAATTTCACGCCCCCCCCCCCCCGGGCCTGGGCCGAAAACCCTTGCAATACAATTTTTAAAGCTTTTTTGTGAGCATCTGGAAACCGATCGAATATATACAATACAATACAATATTTATTACCGGAATCGCGGATTATCACGGAGATCTTATAAGTTTACTTGCGTTGGCTAGGCATGGTTTTTCATATTTTTGTTGCATCTCTAGCTATACCTTTACTATAAACTAATACTATAAGCAACTTTTTAAAGATAAATATAAAATGCAAATACAATAATTCGATCAAATTGTAGAATATGTTCTGGGAATATTTCTGGTTATTTCTCGACTAAAGTTTTCTCGCAAACATAATGTAATCACCAGTTACTGCGAGAGTAATAAACATATTTACTAGCATCTGCCTTATAATAATAATTATTTAGCAAGCGAAAGAATAATAAGCATAGAGCAAACAAAAAACATCACTACGATCCTTGCACTAGGGAAAATTGTATTTGCAATTGCCTTGACATTGTATATCGCGGTACAGGGAGTCACTTTTGCATGAGTCAGTGGTAATCGGGGTTCTCTAAATTGCCCGCCCCGGCCAGTTTGAGAACCCCGGTGGTAATTTTCATAAGTTCACGGGTAACAAGGTAAAAGTGGAGATAAAAAATTACCCGGAAAGTAACCTGTAGCCCTGTTTTGCCTAACATCAAGGGCTCGTAAAACTTGTACCCTTACGGGTAGCCACAGGTAACTTCATGAATATGGGAACAGTTTTTCAAAACTAAAGGAAGTTTTATCCATTTTTAGTTTAATTGTTCAACTAAGTTTAACCCACTGCCACCTACTAGGGTTGTTTTTTTGAACTTGTTTTTAGGAAGCCCGGGCTTCATAATCAAACGTTCCTTGGCAAAAACGGGCTTTCGGACTTTGAGTCGTAGTCTAGAATTTCCACGCGGGGTTTTTTTTCGGACTGCCCTCTTGATGCTTTCACGCAACGACAAAATTAATAATAAAATGAACTTTGAAATGAAATGAAATGAAATGAAAAATTTATTTTTTTATTATAATTGCAAACTAGTACTGAACAGTATTTAGGTTCGTTAGTTACATTTAAAACTCAATAATAAGAAAACGCTATCTAGATCCAGTGTCCAGAGGATTAGAGTCCAGAGTCAAGAGGAGGTAAAGAGACCGTGTTAAAAAACATCAGGGCCCATTTCGCAAACATTTTATTTCCAAAGTTAGCAAAAGACGCAACTTCATAAAAATACGCAGACGACTAGTCCTCCTTGCTCTTGGGCAAGACTATAACAAGCATTACATATTCCTCTTGGTGCTGACTATACCGCATTAGTAGTGTGTTACACGTAAGTAAAAAAGAATCAATAATAGGTTTATTATGAAAATAAAGAGCATAAAGAGCACAAGTGTGACAAAAGAGTATTTTTCAGAGATTTATTGAATGTTGTTTTATCGATGGATCAGAGTATCGAACAAGAAGGGGGATGTGTATAAGCCCCTCTCGGTCTTTCATATCTCGGAGGTTCTGTCACTTCAACATAGGCACTCTTCTCACAAATATAGTTGTATTCCCAATCACATGGATAGAAATAGACAAACTTAGATGTGTCGATATTACCATTGTAGTAGGCGGCGCAGTAGGAAGGATGGTAAACGTAACCGTTTGCTGCCGATGAAAACGGTTTAATTAGCCAATTCCTGCAAAGAGATAATTGTGGTTAGCGTTAAATTAATGGTGGAAATTTTAGGGAGACCGGACCGAGCCGGGCCAAAATATCACAAACGCGACCCGCCAAGGATAGCTTTTAGGAACAATTTGACCGATTTAGGTGGACCGCCTAAATGGTTGGTCAGCTCTGAATAGCTGATTTTCTATATAGGGATTGATTTTCTTTTAAAATTGATCCAAATCAGTATAGTTTCGAATCACTGTAAGTCACAAATTGTCATATCTGGTCATAATAGGGATAGGGGGGGGGGCAGGATTGGTACCAGACGGGTGCCACTATAACCAGGCTTCGGGCCGATTTTTGAGGTTTGCGGCCCCGGCCCGGCTTGCTTACTTCAAACCAGTGGATTTTATGTAGGAACCCTTAAATTGTAAAATAAACGAAATATTTAAAATGTTAAGTTGACTTACATATCCGCATAATCAAAGGTGGTCTGGGATGCCCACCGACGATCACTATTAAGTCCAGTCCAAGTGTGAGCAAAGACTTTAGTATTGCCCATAATAGTTCTCTGAATAGAAATGGAATTACTAGTAATCTGTTTTTCCCGGGACAATACACATCTTTCAGTTATAATTTTAGCTGATATATAGTCTGTCGCAGGAGTAAGGTTTCCAGCGCAGTCCCCTGAGGAGAAGCGGTGTTAAATAAAAAGAAGGAAAGTATCCCATTTTACCGATATACTTTTTTCATTTTATGTAACAACACTGCTCACAAGGATACCGCGCGGGAAACCTAGCTGTTGATACAGACGACATAATTTATTTCAGAACTTAAAAAATGGAACACAAAACGTACAGATTTCCTTTAGCTGTAACAAGCCTTATTTGAAGTTCCTGGCCCGGCCTGCTTAGGAACGGGCCGGGCCAAAATACTAGTGACCCGGTTAGGAAAATGCCACCTCCAAAATTGCCGTATGAGTTTTAAACTAACATATTCTCTCATTGAGTTAGGAGTAAATAGATCAGCGTCATTAAATTTACAGCGTAGTTTTGCACTGTAGTAGCTAGCCTTGTTATCCCTTGATATGTAGTAACAAGAATCCTCGAAGCGAATCCAACCGTCCTCGCATTTCTCTAACTGAAAATGAAACTTTTACAGAACATGAAATTCAGGTCATTTTTTCAGACCAATATGTGCCTAGCCGGGGTGCAATAAAAATTGAAGGGGGTTTTACTTACCACCCCAACCTGGATACAACTGTTCTGGAAATGGGGTTCATAAACCTAAAGGAACAAACATAGGGCGACTATTTTGGAATTGATCTCAGGTTGTAGAAAATTGTTTCTGATCTAGATGGATCAAGAGTTTAATAAATTCAAAAGTGGATATAGCCAAATGCAATGGCCACATTACGAAGGTCGCTGCAGAAACGTTATCTTAACAATTTATTTTGTGAAAAAGATAGGTCAAAGAACAGAGAAATAATGCTATGTATGATGTGATCGCCTCGACTTCAAGTTGCATTAGTTCGTTAGTCATTTTTTTAAACTTTTCCCAACCATTGAAAAAAATGATCAGGTCACTTACAGTATTTAAACTCACGGTCGCGCGAATTCTTTCGTAAGGGCGCGGGTGCGAAAATTTAGTCTTCAAATATTTTCTTCACAATATGTTGAAACAGTCTTTTTTTGTAGGTTAAGAAAAGGATCACGGGTCTCGCAACAGAGGCTCAATCCTTTAAAATAGTTTTGCCACAATAGAGCACAGTCGCAGGTTTTGGCACTTCGCCTAACCGATGAGCTCAACATGTTGTGTCTTATCATTCTCACCCGTCTAACGGTAGTGGTTGGCCTAGCGGTTGTGGTAGATGTCTTCTGATGTTGCTCATAACGCTTAGCTACTGCCTCGATGTTTCCTTTACAAACAAAGTAGTTCTTATTGTCACACGGCTTCCAGTGAGTGTGCAGAAAGTTGTCCTTTTTCTGAGAGGCTGCGCATCGAGTACCATCATCTTGCGATTTCACAGGCCAGTTGCTAAAAATGTTATTGTGATTATGCTGGAGCTTTAGTCGGCGGACTAATCTATTGCAAGTGGTTACGGTACGAACTGCAAACTTATTAGAAGTCATTATTGCAATTAGAGCGAATCAGATTATAATTTATTAGACCTTTAGCTGCAAGCGATTGGTCCGCCGACTATATATATTTAGCAATAATTGATTGTTTTGCGTAATATGCACATATATGGGTTCCTCGTCTCTCTTCATTGATCCGAATTTCTATGATCTCGTATTTCGTAAAATCAAAAAAAAAAAACGTTATTCTATCTTTTTTGCCTCCACTGGTGATAAATTGAGCACTTCAAAATACTTACAGCTCCTTATAGTTCAGTGTACTGTTTTTATCCCATTTTGGGGTTGAGTTGCATTTATGGCTGAGACCAATCCAGGTGTAATCGAACGAAGACGAGGAAGTCGATGCCATAACG
>JAQGAV010004068.1:0-11055 GCA_034691345.1 Phasmarhabditis papillosa | reverse complement strand
ATGGTCCCTTCGTCTCACTTCATCCTCCAAATATCTGTGATCTCGTGTTTCGTAAAATATCAATAAACAATCTTTAATCTTTAAAACATTTGACAAACTACAAAAATTTGATTCAATAATTGTTTTTTCATGAATGAGTAATATTGTTGCTTTGAAACGTTCCACAAATTTTAAAAACTTCAAATTAATTAGCCAAATGATAGTGTATCATATGTTGTAACAACTATATCGAGCAATTTGGCAATTTTATATATTTATTACAAAACAACAATAAACCAATAGCTCAAACTTTAACCTTATATGAATAGCAACCTCGGTGATCAAAGATCCTAAGACAAATGATAAGATATCATATCCTGGAGAGACGCGGCGTTAGATTAAAATAAATATGCTCTTGAAGGAATGGTTCCCTACCAGGGCTGCGACTTTTAAAAATTGGGCCTCGCTGGCCTAGCCCGGGGCAGGCCGGGTCAGGCCGGCCTGCTTGGGTCCCCTTGGTTCAACGTCATGGCCAAATTGAGCAGTAGTAAAGTTTTTTTAGTGAGTGTTTGATGAAGGTTTTGGTAAACAATCACAGGCAGTATATGCCGGCCTAGCTCCGCTTCCTGAAAATGTGGACCTGGCCTGGCCTGACCCAGCCGGCCTTTAAAATACGCAGCCCTGCCTCCAACTTCATATTTCTATAAAACACTGCTGCTACGCGGGATACAATGCTGGAAACCAAGCTCTTAACAGAGATTATAGCTAAAAACTCATTCAAAAAATAACTTAATTACTAAGAGGTTCACCAACTTCTATAAACCCCAAAGTCTACAGAAGCTCTTGGGCCCAAACTTAGACAATCAATCATCACTTCAAATCAATTCAGCAATTCAAAGCAAAAAAAAAGCAAGCAATTCAGTCGAATCGAACAAAAAGGAGATTTGCAATAACTTATGGTCCCAATCTCCTACCGGAAAACACAAGTAAATCAAGTTGTAAAACGATATTCAGCCATTTTTATTTGTTTTGTGTATTATGGAAATCAATAAATATTTCTATTTCTATTTCTAGTCGATAGAACATTACCAACATGACCTTTTAATATGAAAACTCCCAGAATACTCCCAAAATGAACCGCATTGGTTCTATTTTCCCCCCAAAACATTTCAAATTCAGCGGTTTAACTTTGCTATTTATTCTGTCACACGAATAGAAATAAAACATATTATACACAAATTATTATGCATTCATTCAACAAAAATATAGGTAAAATATATAGAAAATATTGATTTTTGTCAGGATCTATGTGGGAAACGACGACATGTTTGTGAAGGAAAAAGTCATTTGATTAAGAGCTACTTGAGTTTAGTCAATGGGAATGAATGTCTTTTTGATGATTGTGATGATGATGATGACAAATGTTTTGGAATTTCTGTTGTGGGCGGGGCGAGTTATGGATATAACATGTCAGATCGAAAGAGGTAGAACTAGATAGAAAGTAAATGTTTCAAATTGTTAGAATCTTAGGTGAACAAAGCCTGAACCATTTACTGTTAAGCCACAGTACTCTATTTTGAAACTCATTAGATACGCAGTAGAGTACTGTAACTTGAATTTAATAATAAACTATAAATATGCTTAAATTATCGGGTTTTGGGGGGAACAGACACCGGTTTGGCGGAACTACCGTTCTCTATGTACAAATATCTAAATTAACACAAATGAAAAGTTTCAGCACATTGATTTTGTTGGCAAATATTCTTTAAGAGTAGGATAACTGTGATTGAAGGACTGTAAGTGTGTACGGTAAGTGAAAGGATCTCGGAACGAAGACTAACAGAGATTCAGAATGAAAGGGGGTACTGTAACGCTGTGTTTGAGTAATGGCAATATGTGGTAGGCTCATTGTAAAACTAAGGCTACGGTGGCGGTGTTGAAAGTTTCCAATAGGGGTTTAATTTTTATAAAATCCCCAGCTGCTTTCGTGCCGCTCACCTTGCCTAAGTTGTGTAATGAACTATATATGACTCTCCATAGGAGATATATAAACTAAGGAGTATTCATTGATTTTGAAACGGATTTTGTCTTACTAGACGATACCGGACAGGACACGAAGAGAAAACAGACTTTCGAAAGAATTTGGCTTTTTCAACAAATTCGCTACGAAGTCTGCTCAATAATGAATAACACTGGAGAAAGACAGTACCGCGATGAGCTGTGCAAAATCTGGTATTATCAAGTCTACAATAAGGTCACGAAACATTTAGTTTCCATAAAAAGTGGTTTGTGACTTTCTGTACAGTTTATAAACCCTATTCAGCCTTGCTCAAACAATGGGGGTACAATTAGAAAGATGCTTTTTTTGGAGGTAGTTGTTTGGTTGTTTACATTTGTGGATTTGGCAGCAGGCCAGCCACAGCCAGACCACCCGGACCGAGAAGTGCCGCGTACCGTTTCCACATCATATCCATATTGGAGGTTGTTGCGTTTACTCTGAAAGAAGGAAAGTTAGTTTAACAAATTTGGCATCGGAAATACAAGAAAACTACCACATCAATCGTTTTAACTGTTTCAATTTCTTCAAAACATTTGGTTTTGTGGATGTGTGAATGTCGAACTTTAAGTTCAGGTGGAAGGACATATTATTTGGAAAACTCTTACTGTATTCTTCTACACCTCGACTAAACCCAGAACTGCTAATGTATTGATAATTGTGACAATGAGTTTGTTGCTGCCTATTGTCGGATTCAAAACGAATAACGGCATGTACAACATAATTTAAAAGCCAAAACTACTTGTAAGCAATTGCGTTTGGCTTGTAAAGAATTTTTTATTCGTTTTGAAGCCGACTATACACAGCCCCCCACTTCTACATCCGAACATTCCCTCCACCTCTCATGCTGCAAAGTTCCGTATTTTGTTGATTTGCAATGTTTATTCTAGTTTATACTGTCCCCCCCCCCTTTGAACATGAAACTCAATTGAGAACCACACGTCTCTGCCCGTTGTTATTGTTCTGCTTAATGGTTGCTTGCGGACTAGTTGCGAGTTGCGTCCGTTTGGGTTCCGGCTGCTCCGCCGTGAGTATAGATGACCAGCCGCGCCGTCGCAAAAAACACCCCGCCACGTTTGAAAACATCACAAACCAAGCGCCGTGATGTTGCGAGATTGGCAGCCGAGTGGATTATAATTAGTATTTGTTTAGAGATGACTGGGAGATACAGTGATTGTAAGAAGGTAAAGATGCTGAGTGAATATGCTGAGTGATTTATATATATATTTATATCTGGGCTTCGGCCACACCTGTGTAATTAAATCTATTTAACTCAAAATGGGCACACTTAAGTAAAATATGTAAGTCCACAGCGGTATAAGTTATTGTTGCTTTCGAAATTCGAATAACGAAAAATTGCAGTAAAATCGGTTTAGTATCCTTTGGGTGATAGTAAATGTTTCTTATTCTTTGTAGTTGGATGAGCTTTTCTGAATGTAATCCTTGCCGCTTTTGTTATAACTAAAACTCACTTAAACAATAAACGTTTCAACCAGAACCAGCTAACGTGAAGATAATACATTCAAAATTGGCAAACACAACTTTTTTCACTTATAGGTTCGAAAACAACCTTCATAATAGTTCCGTTTTTGCGGATTATATGTACGAGCGCCGCAATAAAATTACTTTTTCATTTTCCAATCTCAAACTTTAGTTAGCGTAGTTGAATGTTTCGTGCCCACGAAGACTGAATGTTAGAAAGGAGCCGTCTCTACGCAGATGAATCTAGAATGAATGGGCGAAACCCTGCGCCGAAGAAATCTACTACTATAGTGTGATATGTGCGATTACAGGAAATAAATAACTTTTAATAACCTTTAGTTCAATGTTTTATCCACCGCCATTTCATTACCAACTTTTCTTCCTTTGGCACTTATAAACGTTATATTTACGTACTCTCAACGAGTTACAAAAGTGCGTCTCTTAGGTTGTGTGGAGTAATACAAAAGAAGCCGGAAAGAACGGGCGGTCTATTCGGTAGTTATTTTAAAAACTGGTTTCTAGTAGGCAAAATGAACCTAAAATGAGCGCCGCGCGGGCCGGCTGGGCGAAGAAAGTTTAAGGCGGAAAGAGAGAATTAGGTTTTAGAAATGATTCGAAACGAATATCGATTGAAAAATAGAGATGGAACGAAGATATAAAGTTATAGTCATTGCCGAGAGTAATAATGGAGTGTCACCTGCGTATTTATAGGATTTTTAACACCGGGCCTGTAGGCAATTGCACACGAGTACTTGTAAAGTACAATATTCAATAGTAGCCGCCAGATGCTGGCGCGTGGCTTGCAAAAGGGGCTCAGACGAGTGTTGAACTCATTACAATCCATTCTTACTCCTGGCGCTGACTATAATATATATTGGGAAACGCATTTGTAATAGCACTAAACCAATCTTTCGCTCGGAGGTATAAAACTACGAGAAACATTTACTTTCGTGGAATACAATGGAGCGTTAGAACGAACAATTTCAGAATTTGTCTGTACCATTCTGGGTATACGAAATAAACAAAAAGAAGCTGTGTTAAATAAAAGTGAATGTACTTTAAAGAAAATACTGCTAATCCATCTGATTTCCGTAAACAACACCGCTCTTAGCATAGAAACGCCTGGGTGGGTGACCGGGCAGTTTTGAGCCTGTCCCGGAAACAATTCAAATTCACAACTGCTCGGGCACCCACCAGGGCGTTTCTATACTACGGCCACAGCATCCCGTTGAATAATTTGTCCTTTGTAGTAAATGTCTCAACTACCGCTCTTCCCAGGATACTGCGATGGAACACCTCGCTTTTGATAGATACTAAATATGCTTAGCCTTTTAATTCACAAGTTCCGAATTCCAAATGTTTTACCCGTCTCACCTATTCGGTCTGCCTTCTCTGAGAGTCCAATTGCGGACCTTTGCATTGTTTTTCAGATGGCTCAGAATCAACTTTGCCTTAGTAAGCTGGCTTTCTTCAGGCATATTGTCCCACTTGAAGTATCTCATGGTGGCTTCGACGACTAGACGAATCTAAACAATTCAATGAACATATGTTTTAAAATTCTGTTATATATTATTAATCAAACTGCGGAAAACATTTTGAATCCAGAAAGTTTGATATACTTCCTGGTAGGAGAACCCTCGGTACCGCCAGGTTCTATTGATCCGAAATGTTACGGCTGCTATGATTTCACTATGTCTGATGGGTATTATTTTCATCGAGTCTGTGTACGGAAACACTTTGAAGTTATTAGATTTTAACTTTGACTTTACAACATTTAACGTACGTAAAGTGTGCGACAACTGATAATAAGTTTACTTGTTATTGAAAACAGGATTCTCAGCATAGCGTCTAGGGAATAATAGCGGGGACCGCACTAACGAATTAGTTTTTGATTTTGTTTGAAGGGAGTTTAGAGGGTCTATTTTAATGGTAATGAAATGCGTTTAACTAAGGAGTTTGCAATTGTTTGGCTTGGGCGCAATTTGGGTTTATTGCATGCTTCAAAGTGAATGTTTCAACTTTTTTTAAAATCTGACTGTTGCAACTTGTTCAATGTTTCGACCATATGTCCTTTTAATTTATTTAAAAAATTTTGTATAGAACATATCTTTCACTTTCTAGATTCATCATTCCCTACCCTAGCCCCAATATTACAGTCTTTAACTATCGTTCGTTTGTTAAAATTGGAACTAAATTCAAAAATGATTAGGGCCTAAATGACCTTGAGTAGATGGTACTAGCGTTTCACATCGTTTCTGTAAATGTTTCACTATTTTGGCAGGCTGTTGGATCCCGAGGTTGCACTTTCCAACCGCTCGCCATACCGTACCAGCGAGCGTCACGGCGATGGTCAATTTATGGAAACCCCTCTATTGGTGGATGATTTCACTAAAGGATTTGAACTGTTTCAGAAAAGGAAAAGGAAGGGACACATCCGAGAGCGATCATCTAGACCCCCTAACCCCTATTGGTTTAGCACGAAATTGAACAGTTTCAATGCAAAACTGTGTTACAAATGATAGATATCTATAGTTTTTGCACCGTTTTCCGCTTCGGGAACGCCAATACCAAAATGATGCATTTCCCAATCACGGCGGCGATTTCGTGTTCAGGTACAGAGGAAAACTTGAAAATACATAAAAAGCGCTACGATAAGCGTTGAATGAGGTTTAAATGACCTTTTCTGAACGACTAGGAACATTTGAACGCGGCGTGAACGTTTTTTTTGAAAATTAAACGTTTCAAACCTTGGGCAGTTGTCGCGAGAGTAGGTGGGCGGCCGTTTCTCCGTGAAATGTTCTGAGACTAATCTGAACCTGGCGAAGCTCATCATCGGTCACTGATTCGCGAAGGATTTGCCAGGCGAAAACCTAGAAGAGTAAATGTTACAGGAAATTGTATGAGCGTTGTAGTTGCTTTGCAACAGTGGTGCTGTGATCCTCAGATTTGCTACAATAACGATTTAATAAACCTAACTATTGGATATAAGCTTTATACTAGGTTCTTGATTTTACTATCACTGAAGTAGAACCGGTTTCCAAACTGATTACTATCAACTCATACTAAACTAGCCAAACTAAATCAGTTTAGTTAAAGCCATACTGTTTCCTATATCTAATAACGACTAAACCTCTATTTCTACTCAACCCCTCCCTTGCATAGCATTTCAAAAGCATAGCATATTTGCAGGTTTAACTTTGTTGGTGGCATAATAAGTAGGTGAGACTCTATAGTTGGAACAGGTTACAACTCAAAGTTGTTCTCTCTTTTTTGATGATGAAAAAAGAAAATAAGAACATAATAAAAATTAAAGTCTGCCCCGATGTTGTTGTTGTTACTAGCCAAGTTGCCGTTCTCGCGCCGCTGACTGCGCCTAGTTGAAACATTTCGTTTCCTGTTTTGTACCGTCTTCTATTTTTTGTTATCG
This sequence comes from Phasmarhabditis papillosa, assembly GCA_034691345.1. NCBI lineage: Eukaryota > Metazoa > Nematoda > Chromadorea > Rhabditida > Rhabditidae > Pellioditis > Pellioditis papillosa. The sequence goes on along the minus strand of JAQGAV010004068.1, from coordinate 4,111 downwards.
ACCTATCGAAGAGGTTCTATAGGCCTCAACCGGTAAAAAGACGAGTTTTCAAAATGGCTGTCTGACTAGGTATAAAAGTCAAAACAGTATTGATCCGACGGACGACGACGGGGGAAGATGTGTGTGTGTCCGATGGCCTGTTGACCGATTTTTATGTTTAAAATGATTTTATAAACAGAATACGCTAAAAATAACTGGTACCACACACGTTGTAATTTGGTTTCTGGTGGTCGAATGGTTAGGGATGACGGCTTTGTGGTAACCGAAATTAGATTTAGCGAATCGAAGATCGTAAGTAACAGTAAGGCCTGCACTAATATTATATATTTCAATAACAGAGCTCATAAACCAAGTGTAACAGTTATATATGGTTCCATGCGACTATTAACATCTTAGATCTATAGATAAGGTTAAGGATTTTTTAATATAGTCGCCTTCAAAGGTTTATGCAGGGGGCTACGGGAGCAAACTCAGCGGGTCAGATCTTTGCTATTGCGCTCACAAACGGAGAATTTGGAACGAAATATTCTATTAAAAAGGTGATATCGTTATTCTTTCTTTTTTTATTTGAATCGTAATTATTTGAATTTGCACGCTGGCATTAGAGCGCCCAGACCTTTAACCTTCATAAAACTTTGCCGTCGACTATAGTTAGGGGTTCAAAGTAGAGAAAAAAATTTGAAATTCAGAGATCAATCGTGGTTTTGGAGCAGTTATAGGGGGTATCCTATTCATGGGAGACTTGATGATCTGGTAAAGATAATTTGAATACCTAGCTTATTTTAAAGCGGGTTTTTGTATTTTTAGATTGCTCTAATTTTTCAAGAGTAAATGTTTCAATTTTGTTTAACCACGCATAGCTTTGCTTTTAGTCAATCATATGGCGATTTACAATTTTAAAAATTGTTCCTGAAATTCAACACCGATCTTGTTTTGCTAACATTTCCTTCGTCAACTCGGTTACTCATATCGTTTTGTTGGCAAAATAGTCTCCTCTGACTTGGGTGAAAGTCAAATATTGCAGCGTATAAGAAGAAGCGAGAGAGTTTGTTAGTACACTGTGAGCATAGAGAGGTCTCAGAGTCTCTGACTTTTCGTGTTTATATCATAACACTGGAACTGCACAAACACCGCCGCGAGCCCGCCGGCTCCAGCGGCAGGTTGGTCTGCCAGGAAGGACTGGCAAGAAACCAGCAGAGCCCTAGCTGCTGGTGATGATCGAACAGCCAAAATATTTGAATAGTTGGGAAGCGCCAAGTTGTGTGGTTATTGAGATAGAAAACAGGTACTCTAGGAACTGGAAGAGTTCCAGGAACGGAATAGAATGGAATTTGGAATGAAAAACTGGTAAAAAGGAACTATACTAGCACTACTATTAAAATTTATTACAGTTCCATATATTTTTCGATACTTGAAACATTTCCATCGGCGGTCAAAACAGCTTTCCAAAATTTTTTTTACTCCAAAATTCCGCCGGAAACTCTGGATCCCAAACCTTTCACACCTTTTTACATATAGCTAGCTTGTTGTCCGTTGCTTGGGTACATTGCATAACACTAATTACTGCGTTCGCGTGTGGTTTGGGTACATAAGCCTATACCGGTTTGCCTAATTTAGCCCTTGAGTCGCCCGCCAGTAGTGACCATTGTGTACTCGGTTTAACAAACAGGTTACAAACAGGTTCAAATGTTGCAGAGTTTGTAAATTACACTAGATTGCAGTTTTATGAGATGGTGGACCGTGCAACATTGTTTGTAGTACATCATGCTAGAAGTGAGTAATACTTTTGGTGGAGTGCCAAATGAGAAAAGTAAATGTTTCAAGCTTTTATTAAGCGGTTCTTCCACAAAGTTTGGTAGTAGTTATCCAGTGTTTGTTATTGAAAATATTACAGAGCTTATCAGTAGCTCCTTAGTACACTTTTTGACTGGTTACAGCACCAATTTGTAAGTTTAGCCAGCAAAATAGCTTGGTAAAAAGTTTGCCCTAACTCTCTTGAATGCTCTTAATCAATCATCACTACATTTAGCTGCGACCCCCAGGTATAAATTCGTGGATTCGCCTTATCGATTTGAAATGTTGTAGCCGTTTTGTTTTAGCGTCTCGATAAGGCAGCGGTCTAGGCGCTTAGGGTCAAACACCGTATTCCAACACACAACATTTGCACTTTTGTTATCGCCTAAAAAGGCATCCAGTTTTTAAACGGGGCCGCTCACTTCAGCCAGGTTCCTTACCATCCAAACGACGATTAAAATGAAGAAGAATTAGGGAAAAGTTACAGTTGAATCATCGGGGTGAAATATTTCTACAAACTAAGAAGGATTAGTTTGCAATCTTAGCAATGGTTTGTAGTGCAAAAGAGTTATTGTTCATAGTACACAAAACATGAGGATTGCTCCAAACGCTCAAAACCAACAGCGGTTTTGTACGATTACTCGTTTTACCCGGATACGCGAGTATCAGAACAAACTACCTCATATAAGGTTTCCAATACTTAAGCTCGCTTGGATTGATTAGGCTGTCAAATCTCTATTTTCTTTTTTTCGAAATGTTTCAATAGACCGGATAGAAGTGATCGGTCACGCGGTTTGGGTCTTCTTTCCAGAATACACTTCTCATGGGGTTCCGTACTTAAGCTAAGAATGTTCGGGAAGCTGCCCCCCCCCCCTGGTAGATAGCGTTCGTTAACAGGAGAGTCCCTTCACTATGGAGTAAAGTTGAAGATGGTTGTACTTTTGGTTTGCCAGCCCAACCGGTTGCTGGACTGCTCGGCTCCCCAACCAACCAAAAAGACCCCCAAAATAACATTTTAGGTGAAGGTGGTGGGTTAGGTAAAACATTTCAATTGCAAATATACAATGTTTTCGTTTTTGACGCCGTTGCGTTTCACACGCTTCAGCCCGGTAAACGTGGGAGCAGCTACGGTAGTTTAGGCAGAATAACAGGTATCAAATATAACTGTGAACGAAAGTATCCCACGATGGGCCGGCCGGCTATACTAAAAGGTTGGTAAATGCCAAAATATGCAAAACAAAACTACTAACTTTACAATAATTACAAAAAAGTCGAAGTTATATAGTCCATCTCAAGACTTAAGAAAAATGAATGTACTTTTTAAGAAAACGCACCACGTCGACCAATTTTACATTCATTTTATATAACACTGCGTCCAACTCATGATACCGCGCTGGAAACCTAGGTCTTGAGATGGACTATGGTATTGTAACATTTTATTGTCGAAATGGTTTAGTAGTAGTGGTAAATACAGCTTGCTGGATAATAGCACCTAAAGTAAATGTTTCTCATTCTCTTGAGACATGAGCCAGAATGTAAGGCTAGTACTTCCGGCGTTTGAAAACCCTGAGAATGCTAATAATAAGCAACCGTAGTTCACACATTTTTGGAAAAGCTCTCTGGTCACTCGTTGATGTTGAAACATTTCGGCCTGTTTTTTCTCTCCCCACCAACAAAAAACAACAAAAACAATCGCCAAATAGGTTGTAATTGTTTTTGAATTGGATTGAGTAATAATAATAATAGAGAGATTCAATTATCGGCTGAGTGCCGGTCGTGGGTAGATGAGTTTCTGGTCTAATTAACATGTCATTTGAGAGGGTCGAAAACCTGTTTCCCAAATGTTGCATCGAAGCAGAAAGAAAAAACAGTGGAAAGACTAACACAAAAAGTGGTAGAAAATGGCTTCAGCCAGCTGCTGGTCAAAGCAATTTGGAGTTATTTGAGAAAGGAAGAATGTGGTAAAAGCAAGAGTTTTCTGTGGAGATTAGCGAAAGGGATGGCTTTGATGAGAACAGTTGGGGTTGACCCAGCAACTATTGAGTTTAAGCATGTTAAAAACTAAGTTGGTATGGTTAAATCTGACCTGTCAACTGGCTGAGAGCTTAGGAAATAGAAAACGTTATTGATATGACCGATTTCAGAAACAGTTATAGTCGGCGGACAAATCGCTTTTAGCTAAAGGTCTAAAAACTTTGAATTAGAGCACAGATTTGCCCCAATTGCCGTAATAAGATCTAATAAATTTGCAGTTTGTACCGTAACCCCTTGCAAGCGATTACTTAATCGACAATAGTATTCATAACTTAAGTAAATG
>JAQGAV010004067.1:0-11056 GCA_034691345.1 Phasmarhabditis papillosa | reverse complement strand
GGATTCGTTGCCAATCTGCTCAAGCGGTCGCTGACGAATGAGGTATTGGATGAAGCGGATCGTGTAAGTTTTTGTGTCACAGCCATTATCAGCATACGTTGCTGTGATTCGGATCCTTCGTGGATTCATTGAAGATCTATGGTTCTTTCGCACGTCCCATGGAGCAAGTTTAGCGCTTGGTGCTGCTTGATTGTTCGCACATGACATTGGATTTTCTCGTTGTACCCACAATCTGCGAAATTTTTAATCCCTATTTCATTCGCCACTATTATGAGTATATTTTGCCATGACAGTCATCCTTTTCAATTCTAATCGTGTGATACTGGTTGGCTCAACTGGGACAATGTTGCCATCGTTTACTTATTTTACTCTTCTAGGTAATCTTCACCGCGATGTCCCCTAAGCGTCAGCATCGTGTGGTCGTTGTGGATACCAACAACGTCGAAGCCTTCTTCGTTAATCTCGACGATATTCGCTCCGCATCTCCATACCTGGCTCACAGGCTCTCTACAAATGCTGAAGCTGGTGCAGGTACATTTGCATGCCTTGATTATAAATAATATGATGATGTTTAGGACCTTTCAACTGTGCACTGCTGCACAAGGAGATCGGTGTGCAAGAATTTGCTTTCTTGCTCACGATCATCTGTCCAACGGATATGGGATCGTACCGACAGAAAGTGCATGGTAAATTGCATGCTAGTTGCTGAATTAATTTTTCATTTTTAGTTGGCAGTCTTGCCCGAGCGCTCACCCTGGGTATGAGGTACCAAATCCCAGACGTGGTTATGCAGTGTCGTCGTTTAGTGATGGAGGCTGAGTAAGTAATGGACTAACAACTTTTCTGACCACTGTGTTTCCAGCTATACATCGCTCTCGACCAAATCTGCTACTAAATGGTTTGAAGCGATGGAACGCTCCGGAGTGGACGAAGTTCGCATTGCCGAGGGAAGGATTCAAAGACCGGTTCGTTATGCTATATTGATTTTATTGTATACTTGATTTAGGGCCGTGCTCACATGATTGCGTCCATGATGAACGGTAAACGCTGGAACAGTTTCCGTTCGAAGATCGACTCTGGTTACACAGAAGCTCTGGCTTTGAGGTTTGAATGGAATTGTATTTTTCAACAGTAGAAATTGTGCAGAGTCTTCCGTCATCGCTGCGACTTCGTCATTTCCGGATTGGTTGGACCTGAGTGCAGTTGCTTGGATATGCGCAACAGGGAGTCGCGTGCAGGTATTATTTATTACCAATTACAAAATTTGATTTGCATCATTTAGGTCTCGTCTGCCAGTTATGCCGTCGCCGTGTGTGTATTGCGTGCTCCAAAAAAGTTGCTTGCGCATACGAAGTCGATGCTGCATTGAGCGACTTCTTCGACAAGAAGACAAATTGCAAGAGCTCTCGGCTCCCTTCTGTTTCCGATTCCGATGGTGGATCTTCAGTTGCGTTCTTTGACAATGACGTAGCCCGCTACATTCAGCAGTATCGCCGGCCTTCATCATCCGACTCTGACTGCGCATTCACTCCTGGACTTTGCATGGCCGAACCAAAGTTCGCAGAATTCCGTCGTCCCTCCACCTCTGACTCTGATTGTGGATCATCCATTAGCTGGTAAGTTAGCTTCATTTCGTAGGATAGATTTTCCTCTCTTGTATATCATTGTTTGCCCTTGATTTTAAATCTGAAGACTTGCTTGTAATGTTTGCCTATGTTAACTTGTATATTTTTTTGTTAATAACTTCCGTTAATAACTAATAACTGTGAATGACACACTTACCGATTTGTAAAACGTTGTATTTTGATAGTTTTATGTAGGTGTGCTTATATTAAAATTTGATTGTCATTGTTTTCGAATACATACTTATTTCGTTGTTATTTAATGAAGTGTTCATACTACCATATTTTGTTGTTAGTTGTATTTAAAAACGACAACATTAGATTTCAGCATCTGGGTTGTTCGGAAAGGTGGAGGAATGGGCTTCAGTTTACCGAGTGCTGTCAATTGTCTGTTTTTTTGCTTTGCCAGAGCGACTTCTATACCTGTCTATGACAGAGTCGCTTACTCTGATGCTTTGTAAGGTCATATATGGTTTTCTGGCATGAATCGTGGCCTTCTAATGTGTTCTCAAAGTTTTGCTCATACCAGAGATAATGCATTTAGCACTTGAATAGTCTCTTTTTTCGTCTTGCTATGCAAACTTCCTGTTTATTACAAGTAATGATTATCTCGTGTCCTGCATATTTCATCACATTGTCTACACAGGTTTGATAAGATTGGGTCGTTCTTAATTTGTGCTTTTGGTAATCGCTCGTAAGAAACGACGAGTTGCCAAATGTTACATTGAGCTGTCAGACGAAGCAGTATTGATTACGCAAACATTGTATACTTTAAAAGAATCTGCAAATTCATTTCCTAATCCAGCGTGGGCGATGTTGGATTAATTAAATCAAGTTAGCCGACTATCAATTAAACAAAATTGAAAGAGAATTTTCATTGTGGTCTGGATGAGCCGCCTTATTTTATTTGCTCTTTTTTGAACTATGTGCTCCCGTATAACCTTGTCTGGCCTGTTGAGCTTGTTGCTTTTCAAGATGGTTGCTTGCTGATAGGTATTCAGTAGGTTCATTTTTGAGCAGATCATGTCGTTATATATTCTTATCTGTGAGTTATAACGCAGTAAGATCTGTTATATAATATTTAGTGTTCATTTTTTTCACAAACTTTCCGCAAAATTATCATAGATGCTCTTACGTCGTTGCTACTTTACTTATTACAAACGGCCGAATCGTTCGCCTATTGTTCTCAGCATTTTTTTAAAGAAACCTTGTCAGCTTACGCTATGTGGGTATATTTAAATGTCGAAGTCTGGCATAAAACCTGACAATTAAATTTTAGAACGAAGATATACGTTTTTCGAAATTGTGCAAAAAGATGTAGTGTATTTTTGAAACCATGCGTAACGGCATGGAGGTGCGACTTCTATAGCTATTTCGAGTTGAAAAGTGACATCTGAGTTGCGAAAGTCCCTCATAATCGTGCTTAACGCGTGTTTTATGCGAAGTTTCTTTTCCTCGAAATGGTTTCATCGTTTTCTTTCATCACCAAGGTAACCAACTTATGCCGCCTGAGCCAATCTAACAGGTATAGAGGCAGAAACATACCCGACCCTGCCGATGCCGCCCACTCTTATTTTAGACTACCTCTCTACCGAAAGAGTACTATAATTGCAACTGAAGTTTAGAGGATGAGTGAACAATACAGTCATTTTACTGTCACTGCCGTGAGTTGTTGATGATAATGGCCTTTTTGAGCGTTATCCACACACACAAAAAGACCATCATATATACTGTTGAAACTTTTATACGCTTCAAAGTGTTGGAAGTTCTCGGATGCATGATGATTTAATGGACTATATAGGGTGTTCGGGACGAAGCTGTTTGCTAGTATAATTATTGTTTCCTTAGCTTAGGTCAATGGGCACACTTCATTTAGAGTTGGAATCATATAGCTATGCACGAAATATTTGTTTAAAGAATTTCAGCTTAAATTGTAGCTTGCACTATTCTAGGACTATATCGGCTGACTCTGTTTCGATGAACTTTGGCCTAATCATAATATTACTCTGATAGTTAGAGATACTCTACAGTGATGAGCTCTTTAGTATTCATCAACTTTGATAATTAGATGTTGACCTAACCATCTGAAACGTGTTCCACCCCTGTTATCGTCAATGCCAAGAGTAAGCATGGAGTGTTACTTGCGTATTTTTAGGATTTTTAAAACGGCACATGCAGGCAAATTGCACGGGTTGTACTTGCAAAGTACAATATTGAACGGAGAGTAGCCGCCAGGGGATCAGACTAGTGTTGAACTCTTTACACTCCATCATTACTCTTGGCGCTGACTATATAGCAACAGTTAAGCTATGATTTACTCCAAATTAGTATGGGTATTCAATTACTTGTTTATTTCCATGTACTTGGAACCTAAATGAAGGCACTTTTCTCATGTTTTTTCGCTAAATTTCCCTGTTCTCTAAATTCAAAACATAGGTTAAACATTTTTTCACAGACATCACGTTTGTAATTCCCAGCTGATACATACTTTTCACATAAATATGGCGTTGATACTTATCTCTCTCAAATACAGTATGCCTACTTTGTCTAACTATGACTAGCTTTTAGACACAATAAGTTTACTAAAGCATACACGTCATTTTATGTAAATTTCACTGAAGCTGCTATTATAAGGCGTATATTTTGAAAACTACCTCAGGGAAGTTTTTTGTTTCCTTCAGGGAAGACCCCTGAGTTCTCAGAGATTTTCGTGGAGACGTTCAATGGCTGCTTTCCTTTAGCCATACTCGTGTTTCGTAAAACGAGTAAACAAACTTTTTAAAGTATAATTTTACTCCATTAAATTCTTGCTTACAACATTTAGTTTGCAGTGAATCTCTAAATTGCCCACTGGGGATATTATAACTAATTGTTTGCTTGCACACTCGTGTTCCGCTGAATCTGCATGATTATTCCCCTATCATGCTTGGACTTTTGATCTTCTCCTGTTTAAAGAATGTAAAATAGCGAATGGTGACCATACAAGGTTATACTTTTCAAGAAGATGCTCTGCCTAAAAAACTTTAGTGTCTCAGACTTGCTCCAAAACCTTTAGTACATGCATTTTCATTTCCTGGTACCAATCGGTATGAATACCATCTAATGATCGGAACGTTCCGAGAGTTAGGTGAAACGGAAACTCTATGTACTTTGTAAGTACCAATTTACTACACTCCAAGTACGTTACGTAGTTCTACGTCACAGCAAAACTCAATACAAAGCAATATTACTGTAAGACAACAGGATTATGCTAGTACTATTGTGGTTTGCGCTTGAGTTGATTTCTCAATTTAAAATTGTAAGAAAAAACACTTTCTATACTGGACACGCTCTATTATTCAATCAGCTGATTTACCACGCGAACCTTCTGTAGGTTTTTGATGTTGTTTATCAAATCTTGTTATTATTGTTGGTCTACTGAATCAGATTTCCAAGTGTTTCAGTAATTAGACACAGTCTGGAGTTACTGGATAACTTGAATGAAATCAAGAAACATAGTATGTTTTGTGTTCTATAGATGGTTTGGTGAATTTGTGATTAAATAAACGAGCAATACAAGTATTAAAGTTGGCAAGAATAAGCGATGTTTAGGCTACCATCAACCAACTTGCCAATTAACTTTAGAGAAGACAATGTAACAAAAAGAAAGTACTTCTGATGAAAGAAATCGGTTGACTGATCAGAGCTGGGTAACTATTTTTCCCAAAAATCTTTTCAATTGCATTCATCAAATAGTTCTCTTTTGAGCAATCTTGATTTGTCGGAGTTTACCACTTTGCTAACATATAACCCTTTGCCCAATCCCTACTGATGAACCATATTTACTAGAAAACTTTATAATCACCAAACAGCGTCCTTTTTATGCTCTCACTTCGCTTCCTTGCAACTCATGGTAAATACAGCTTACAATTTCGATAATATTGTAACTGTGATAACCCTTAATGATTTCGTAGATATGTTTAGAATCGCCGAAACTGAGCTCCATGGAACTCCTTTCTCAAGCGTGCTCCATTCGAACAAAATTTGCAATTGCTCTTGAATATCTCCACTAAACGGCAAATTACCTATGCGTAATCTAATTAGACCAGAAAATGAGCTTGCGACCGTAGTACCTTTTAATCGGGCACTGGTGCAGTAACCCGATCATTTTTTTGATCTTTTTGAGAGCAAAATAACTAGTAGTTCTGAACTTAAACTTTGTAAAGTGAGCAATTACTTGCAGATTTACGACTAGACTACGACTCGAACATGCTCTTAAAGAGTGTTGTCGAAAGTCATGAGAAGTTTCATGAATGCCTATTACTTTGATAGTGATGTATTTAGCGGTGTTCTCAAACGCAATTTTGAGAATCCCGGTATTTAGCACAGTTCGCCAACGCAGACAGTGGTGTTAAAGGATTGTGCCCTTATTTTGAAATTAAAATTATTTTTTTCCTGGAAATCTTTGACCAAATCATTAGAAAAAACTCACATTCAGTATCACAGATTGAGCTATATCCTTTCCAATGATATAGATGTATTTACATGAATTGCTTACGAGCATCAACATTTCACCTTTTGAATTTGCGTTGTCCCATTTCGTTAGGGCGCTGCGAGCCGTGTTAGTAAACTTGTTAGATCAGTGTTTATCGTGCTCTACCTATTAATCCAGGTGCCAACCATATGGTCAACATTGCGACATGCACCCACTTAGTATTTGGTAACTGAACTATTATTGTTTTTGACTTGGTTTCGAATTAAATTTATAAAAAAGAGGAACAAGACATTTTGTAATTATTTTGCTTTCGCAACTTCTGAAATATTTTCTTGGTAGTCAAAACCTATGTATTACGTTGTAAGAATACACATTTTGTTTCCCAAAGAATGAAAACTAAATAATATTGTTCCATTGCTTTCTTATTAACTAGGCAAGCATTATAATTTCATGAATTCCAAATAAGAGAAGCTTCTTCCAATTTGCTTTCAATGAAATACGATCCGGAGCTAATTTCGGACTCGCATCTTATCTTCACAATAAGCTTTTAAACCAACAGTCCAAATAAAGCAAAAACCTTTTGTCGCCTACGTTTTTAAGTTATCTGAACGTAACATGTTAAAGTTATTTATTGATCGCCTTCTTAAGAAAAAAAGAAGTTATATGTTATATAAGCTATGTATAGTCTATCTCAAGACCTAGGTTCCAGCGCGGTATCACGAGCGGGGCGGAGTGTTATAAAAATGAATGTACTTTTGAAGAAATCGCACTATGTCGACCGATTTTACATTCATTTTATAAAACACTGCGCCCCGCTCATGATACCGCGCTGGAAAACCTAGGTATTTAGATGAACTATAGTAAACTATGCCTATCCTATAGTTTGAAGAATTTTTGAAGAGAATAATATTGGTTAGGCCCCATAATCAGGTTCAAGTTATTTTAAGTTATCGGCACCAAACAGTTAAACCATACATCCCTTTCAGTGTGCCAGTTTATATTGTAGTCGAATTATTAGACAATTAGTTTACACTTTTTGAATTTTTGATAATTCTTTCTAAATTGTATAAATTACAAAATGAAACAACAATTATTGCCATTTCGAAAACAATAGAAGGAATTGTTATCAAATGACTAATAACTTCGTTTTCATAAGTGTTGCTTTCCTGTAACACGTCCCAGTAGACGTAGATTTACCGAAACGGAAAACAGTAATTATCTTGTTTTGAATAGTAATTTAGATTCTTGTCAAAACTTATTGTGAAAACATAAATCATATTTACCGTTTACACGGTGATCATATTATCTCGGAATAGATGTCTCGGTATATTTTGGTAATAGTTTTTGTGGAAATAACCTCGGAACCAAGTTTCGAATAACTATATAGTGGACGGACAAATCACTTGCAGCTAAAGGTCTATGTATTGTAATGCTCGCACATTTATATCGGGTCCTTGTGCATTTTATTTGGATTTCCGCACTCCTTCTAAATTCTACCGTACACCCCTGCAATCGATTCATCCGTAGACTATAGTATGTTGCAAGAGAGGGTTTTGAAAGCAGTATCCTGGTAAGCACATATTTTCTTCTTTTAAAAAACATTCATTTTTAAATAACATCGCTACCCCTCATTATATCGCGCCGGAAACCAGGGTCACAACCATTTGAGCCATAGACTAATCATCGCGTGACTTTGCTCCCGAAATACGATATGCCTACTACTTAACGATGTATAGCCACTTAAAAGAGACAAATACAGAATTTTGAGAATTGAATTCTAAGTTTTCTCCTCCATGAACACTTTTTCTTCTATAAAATTTCAATATCTTATGCTTGCACCAGTTTTTGAAAAGTTTCAAGCAATTCCTGTAAACTCCATATTTCACGGCATGTCCGGGGAAACTCTTCAAAAAATTCCCATCGGTTCTTGAGAAAATTAAATTCTTTCTATGTATTTATTTGGTATGGGAATTTTTAAGTTCTCCTAGGAAAGCTACCTGTTGACTGTGGTTTGCACACAAAATTTGCCCTTAGCTGGAAAATTGCTCGGCAGAAGTTCGCAAGAAATAACTTTAGGAATACATTTCAACCACGGAATTCTAGTATTTACTTTTGTGTTTTGTGAAATTTATCAAAACAATAGTACAAAATTGTACACTCCTTCTAAATTTGTAACTTGGTTCAATACTTGACGGTTATTTTTATCATACATATATAGGTACAGTTTGTAAAACTAACATTATTATTTCGTTATTGCGGGCCAGAACTTGTTCAAATAGAACTATTTTAAGATAAATCTTTTGCTTTGTTTTGGTTTGGCATATAACAATACTACTAGAGTGCAGAGTTTTTTTGGAACCCCTTCATAACCCTTTACCATGTTTCGAAAACGAAGTACTCCTTTCTATTTTACTAGAGTACGTAAAACCTAACCCGGCGGCCGGGCCCGTTGCGTTGCAAAGTCTAGGTTTTACCTCCCTGCTATCAACCAAACACCTTTCTCGATGTTTCATACCTTGTTTCTGATATTTTCGAGATTCGCGGTAGAGTGCCGCTTGCACACCTGAATAGTCCCATAATTGGATCGATTCTGATGATGACGTAGCCGCCTCGGCAGTTTCAATTGAAACATTAGCCTAGTTTGTTCGGTTGCTCCGGCAATTCTTAAAGATTACTGTAGTAAACAGTCGTGCCATATCGTTTCGGTTATGAACTGCAGATCCCAATTATTGAATTCCGGTAGAATTGAACTTTCTAATACCGTTTTTCGAACTTGATAATAAGAACTTACCAATTGTACCCTGGATCAGTGCTTCAGAAATTGCCGGCCATCCGGTTGAAGCCCTGTTCTGAAGTTTATATTCTGTCCACAGAATCTGCCTTCTGCCCTTATGGTTGGCTCCAACGGTACCACAGTGTATTCTGTTTCTTCTCTTCTGAGAAACAATCAAATTCTTCGTAATAATTGAGGAACCTGAGCGTTTGCATCAGTTTTTAAGGTATTTGGATATTGTCAGCCGATGTGATTGCTAGGATGTGGAATAGGGCGCACTGTACGGAACAGTGTTATTAATGTTAATAACTCCAGTACATCACGGTACAGTCTGTACCGTGATGTACTGTAGTTTATAGTTATTATATGCATTCTCAGCTGTCGCACTCTCACAAGACAAAATTGACATAATAGTCCTATTGTTTAGTTCAAAAGCTCTATTCTCAGTTTAGTAGTTGTTCTTGGGTTTTTCGAAAATTGTAATAGGAAACCACTAAAAAATAAACCGTTGCGGTTTATTTTGTAACCAATACAGTTTTTGTCCCAGATACATTTCAAGCCTCCACACTAGGTTCTGCTTCAAATCTCTGATTCTAAAGTAAAATCATCGGATATTTTCAGTATCACTACAAATTTTGTTAATTTTAGGGAATTATTGTCAGAAGTAATGCAAATCTCTTAGAATATGACCATTTTCATGCAAAATTACACTGAAACCACGAATTTCTCGATTTTCCATGTTTTCTTGAACAGCTAAGTTGGCAATCACATTACTGCGCGCGTAATGTCCGCTCATAACTTCCTACTTAAATGGAATTCTAAATTATTTTTCTGCTAACAAGCTATTTTTCGGATTCAAAGAATCAAAGATTGTGCACAAAAGAGCATGTATTCAATGTGATTATCTTACTTTTATTTGCCGCCTGCCTCGATGTATCAGCACGAAGTGATCCTGTTCGAACAATTTTTTCACAACTGGCCACCCGATCCACTAGGAAACTTTTTTGGAGTGGGCCCTTAAGTCTCAGTCTAGTCCTTGACAAGCTCTTTTATAAATTATAAATAGAAGTTATAATACTTCTATTTTGGGCCGGTCTCATTGTATCATGTACCCTTGTTTTCGAAGAAAGTTTTAACACCGGACCACCCACGCCATTTGCATAGGCACGACTTTTGTACGAGGTTCCAGAAATCGAAAGTTTTTATCCGCCTTAGACTGCTACTTCAAGAAAACGGATACAAATTCCACTCATTCTTATGGTAGTATAGACTTTTTGGTGTTTTCAAGATTCAAAGAAGTGCTAGTTTCAAACATTAAATGAATACATTACTTCTCCACAATATTTGAGTATATGAAGTTTGTATCGCTACAAACGATAACAAATCCGTCAGCTGTTGTAAATTTTTATACCTTCCAAGCATTCCGATTTTAGCAGACTATAAACTGCTACAATCGCACTCCAATCAATTTGAGGACTATTCGTATCCAAGGAGCATTTGAAACAGCAGAACTCGTGACCAAGTCGTCGGAGTTTTTGGTTTTTCAAGTTGAACTTATTCAAACTTGTTTGAGTTTTCTATTCTTTAAGATCTAATAGAGCATAGTTTCACCATTTTCGGTTCCAAGAATTTCCTAATCTTTACCGAACTACTATGAAAGAAAACTATTTTAGTCTCTGTTTTGATAATACTGTGTAAACGTGGCCTTCATTTATGTATTCCCGGTACTCTAGTATCCCAGACAAATAGTTCCCCCTAGCAACAACAAGAACTTTCCCTTTTCCGACAAATTACTCCAGAAACACAAAATATCAAGTTTTTTGCGTAGATTCTCACAATTTGCCGCTTTTTCTAAGGAATTTGAAGTTTTTGGGCTCACAGTTTCAAGCTAAATAAGTTGGAAAAAGGCTTATCATGCTTTGGTTCTACTGCATCTGAGTAACATATGAAGTTTTCATATCTTATTAATAAGTTTTGTCAGTCAGTTCCTGAAGAAAGATGTAAGTTCCCACAAAAGATATTCACTTTAAACATATTGAGCCGAATAGAAGATCTCTTCTATTAGGATCATTGATGTAATTTTATGGTTCCGCATTTTTAGAAATGATTGTAATAATAATAATAATAATATTTATTCAGAATCGGTTTGATCACAGGTTGTGAGATCTTAGGTCCGCTGAGTGGTTA
>JAQGAV010004066.1:0-11056 GCA_034691345.1 Phasmarhabditis papillosa | reverse complement strand
TACTGACAAACGGAAACTGAGATGATAGTGCACAAAGAGAAGAGATCACAGAAAAAAGGAACGATTGCGGTTTGGTCGATTTGGGGGGCCCCCTCAAAACTGCATTTAAAGGGCTATATTTTTATTATTTTGTATAAAAATGGCAAATTATTGGCATTTAGCTGGCCCATAAAGTAGTCGGGAGACACACGCTTAAACGAACGATTAAAGCTATAAAATTAAAGAAACGAAAAATTCCGTCAGTCAATCGATATATTGATTGATTTTTATCAATCAATTTTACATCGTTACTCTTGGCGCTAACTATATAGTCATGCATTTAAAAAACTAACAGTATATGGACAATTTGTCATATCCTTGAATGTCTTGTATAAATCCATGCTGGACACTACTTCATGACTCACTCGGCCAGCCTGAAGAAGGAAAGTATGATTAATAATTTTTAATTCCAAATTTTTAGGAATACCGGCTAGCGATTTCAACTACTCTAAACTAAAAAACTCTTTGTAAACCTCTGATTGATAAACATTGATATAGTCATATTCAAATGTAATACCGCAATGTATGCTGCGTATTTCTTCATTTTTAGAACTGCGCCTGATTGCATTCTACGCGCGCGATATCAGCAGATTGCAACTTGCTTTCGCTCTGCCTTACACAGACAAAATATTGCAACACTCCTGCAAACCCAATATTATTAACACGGCCGTATTACTTCTGAATTCGACTATACTCACCTTAACTGTTCCTGGCTGCCATGCAATAAATGGAATTCTAAAACCGCCTTCGAAACTGTTGGACTTCCCTCCTAAAATAAAAGTAGGTGAATTCGTAAAATTTTAATTGTTATTTTTGAAAATAACTGAAAAAGTTGTAAATTTGAACTTGTGGCCATATTTCGAGCCGACTCGCGACAGCGCACTCAAATCTCTTTAGTCGGCCGACAAACAATATGCCATTTAAAGGTCTGAGTGCTCAATTTAAAAAGCGTAAAAAGTTATATCGACCACTATAAATTAATTGTTTTAGAAAAATAAGTTATATTTGGTGTTGTACACGGCATCATTGGTTGCTCCACGTTTTCGCACGCCATTGCTCGGCCGCGCTCCAATAAAATTTGCAGTTTGTACCGTATACCCTTGCATATGTTTTGGCCGCCGACTATAATCTGGACCATTTTTTCTAAATTTAGTGTTGATAAACAATAAGCTTCTTATTGGATTACTGTATATATTGTTTCAATTATAATGTATCTACTTTGTTAATTTTCTAACCTTTTAGTCCGGCAGTTGATCCTCCATTTAGACATAACTCCACGTGTGGTCCGTGATCCGACATAAGAATCACAAGAGTATTCTCGGCTATTCCAGAATCCATAAGGGAATCCAACACCTCACCAACAGCCCAAGACATTTCATTAATAGAGTCACCGTAGATTCCTGGAATACAAAAGTTGGTAACCACTTCCAATCGATTTGTTAATTACACGAATCCATGAGGATGCGCCGCTGTGGGTTCGATTCCTCCCCCATCCCAATCTGGATTTGGCCTCCCGTGGAATGTATTCCTAACAAGGCTTTGGTTCTACTGATGCAAATAAAGATAAACTGTTTTGATTTAAAAGAAAAGAAAAGCGCTCCGTCATATATTCGCTGGTGCTGAGATCCAAGCAAGAAACTATTGATGTAACCTGTACTGTGATTCTTGTATTAATAAACGGAATAACAAATTTTTTTAATTTTTATATAAAAACAAACCTCTAACAGAAGATCCAAGGAATCGTTCGCTGGCGTATTGTGTGCTATGCACTTGCGGGAAGGAGAAATAGAAGAAAAATGGACGCTCATCTTGGTCCTAAAAAGTGTCGTTTACACTAAAAAATATTAGCAAACTTGGAATATGTCTGTTGTACTCCATAAAAGGTTTTTTCGCAGAGAGAAGAAGTCTAAAAGTTGTTCAACACCGCCTTTTTACGTTTGATTCCGACTATATTATTAGATTTTGTCTGTGTATAGTGGTGGTTCTACAATTTAAAAGCAACAATTTAAAAAGTCATTTATATATGATTTACATAGTGGTTAGAGCAGCGGTATCTGAATTCGTGAGGATTGAGGCTGTGGGTTCGACTCCCCGTAGCTGCAGAAGGTTTGAAAAACCAGTAGCTTACTAATCCCATGTTGCGTGCACCCGAAGACTGAATGTTAGAAAGGAGCCGTCTCCGCTCTGAAGATTCCGTAATGAATGGCCGAAACCCTGCGCCGAAGAAATCTACAGTTATTGTGTGCTATTCTAAACTTACAGTAAGCATTCTTAGCTTCAGATACCGTTTCCAGTCGGCAACTAGATTCTCCGTCATATATTCAAACTTCATTGGTTGCTGTACAATATCATCACCGTCGTAGAGGAAACAAAGAGCCGGATCCGGCCCGTCGGGGTAGTACTCCTGTAAAGAAAAAATGATAAAACAATGCAATATTTAGTTTTTTGTTAATTGTTCATATTGTTTTTGTGATTAGTTAAGAGTTTTTTAACTATGCAGGGCTATTTGTTTTGGTTTTCATCAAAATCACACTCAATTGAGTCTTTGAAAGGATCAAAAATATTATAAAATATAATCGGCGGACAAACGATATGCAAGTTAAAGGTTTGACTGCTCAATTTACAAAGCGCAAAATTGTTATATTCACTAAAATATATTGTTTCAGATAAACAAGTTAGATGTTGTGTTGTACATTACATTGATTTTTGACGGGCCGGCCGGGCCAAGTCGGGCCAGGGCCGAAAATGAGAAACGGGCCGGCCTATTCCCATCCCTGGTATTATTGTGTCTTTAAACCTACTGTACAAGCGGTGCTTCGAGAAGCGCCTGCTCGAAGCAACGCGTTTGAGCAATATGAAGACGAACATATATGTATATGAATAAAATTTGCTGGAACTTTGCCCCTATTTGGCTGAAACAATAGCGAACAGTTAAACTTTTTGTAGTTCTTTTTGTGTTATGGCTTTGTTGGAAAAGTATCATTCTTTTTACATAGCTGCGGTTGAATTAAATTGTTATTATACTGTAATAGAACCATTCCTTCAATGCAAAATAATAAAAGTTACCTCTTTCTCTAAAATAGTAGGTCTCATTAATCGGTCACAGTTACATCTAGGTGGATCACAACATGGTGTTATCTAAAAGGGGAAATTGAGTTTAGAAAATATAGATGACAAATTGGTTGGAGCAGCGGTCTCTGACGGGTTCTACTTCCCGTACTTGTGGTCATAGTATAGAAAAGCCCAGGTGGGTGCCGGGCAGTTTTTAGCCTGCCCGGGCAACAATCCGCAACTGCTCGGGCAGCCAAAAACTGCCCGGGAACCCACACGGGCGTTTCTATTCTACGGTCATTTAGGAGCAGGATACTTTCCCATGTTTCGAATGAATATGGTCATTGTGATTCGAATGATTTACTATTTTATTTCCTGTATGACTCGTATCACACAATAATGGTAGATTACTTCGGCGCAGGGTTTCTGCCATTCATTCCGGAATCTTCTGAGCACAGAAGGCTCATTTCTAACATTCAGTCTTCGAGAGCACGAAACTTGGGATAAATAAGCTGCTGGTTCCCCAAGCCTTCTGCAGCTACGGGGAGTCGAAGACCGAAGCTCTAATGATTTAGTATATGTATTTTAAACAAAGTTATATCCATGTGTTCCTTCTATATTTATTTACTCACCGATTTGTTGAATCTGCCCAACTGCTCTTCCACTGGTTGTAGACTGCTTCTATGCTCGATTAACAATTCTGAGGCAATTTGGCGGACCTGTAAATGTATTGCAGTTAATTGTTGTTTTTATGGAAACAATTTTATAATTCTAAGTTTTTGCTAGTTTATATTATTATTATTATTATTGTTATTACTTGTAAAATAACATACCTCAATACTGAGATCATTTTCTTCGAATGGATATTTCTCGTAGGGATCCCTTATTAAATCGAATACAAGTGGAGGATTGTGGATTTGAAGATGTTCATCGGGACAAGTCTGAGAGACATACCTAAAATAATAGAGAGAATAATTTCAATTAAGTAAAGTAAAGTAAAGTTGATTTATGAATAGCTAGAGTCCATTAAACCTGTATAGTCTATAGCAAACAAAAAACTTCAGAGCGCTGTGGTATACACAGGCTTCTGCAATTGCGTATTTATCGTATACTGGACATGATACAAAATAAAACTAGTACAATAATATTTTTCTGACAACAAACAAAAATTGCGCGTCGAACCAATAATGGAAATTTAATTTTGCCACAGTACGAGCGATTTTTTAATCCTTACTTTTACAAACTTCTGTTATGGACTATATCCATACTGTTTAATCTATGTTTCATTATTTGCAGAATAATGCTTATTTATTAAAACTTTTTTTGTTACAGTGAATTGTTACAGTTCTCTCCAAGAGTTAAAATGCCGTGTCATATGCCTTTTTATGAGAAATTTGCGTATTCGCCTATAGTCAGCGCCGAAAGAAATAAACTCGCGTACTTGCAAAGTACAATATTGAACGGAGAGTAGCCGCGAGATGCTGGCGCGGTGCTCGCAAAAGGGGTTCAGACGAGCGTTTAATTGTTTACACTCCATCATTACTCTTGGCGCTGACTGTAACATGTAAAGAAGGTTCACGGTTGATTACGAAAAGTTTTCAGATTCAGGAACTTTTGTCTTATTTTGAAATCCAAAACTCGATTAAAAAGCGAAAATTCCTAGTTCAATTTCCTTTAGAACTCCGTCACTTATGCAATTCGCACAACCCAGGGGGCGTGTGGTGCTAAAACGCGCACACCCCACTAGTTTCATTCATCGAAGTAAAACTAACCTAAAGTGCTCATGAATAGTGTGAATCTGTTTGTTAAGTGAAGTTAAGAACCATTTTGAGTTGCCGTACTGAAATCAATATTCAATGAGCTTCAATTGTTTTTTATTCTGGAAAGCTTCGCCTTATAAGCAACAGATCGATGGTTTCAAATCTCCCCGAAGAAAGAATTCTTGCGAATTTGTTCTGGTCCGCCGCCTCCAATCCCTGGGTGCTGTTCTATGAAGTCCCACTTCCTATGGTTCCCTCGTCTCACTTCTTCGCTCCAAACATATGTGATCTAGTGTTTCGTGAAATGAATAAATAAACTTTAAACTTTAACTTTAAAGAAGGACCTAGGGAGCGTCAAACCTTTGGTAGGTACAAGTTCGTAAACTCCCAAAATCATTCCCAAAATTTTGACTTCCATTTCATCCTGTTTTTCTGAATCCTTACCCCTCTATTAGCAATTGCATATCCCATGAACTGTACTACACTTTCTAGCTTATGAGATGCATCTTCTGCAAGTTCCTTTCTAGATGTACACGATAAAAGAGTAGCCGAAGAACGGAGGAATCCGCGGAGGCAAACCTGCAAATAGAATCTTAGATTCTGATAGCCTGAATATTATACACCGTAGATATTTACGGTATCAGACCAGTTCAAATTTCATTCGGTGGTTGGTTAGGGCAGGCTTAATCCTAGCGACTGCACTTACCTCAAAAACAAACTCGGCCACAACCCGTTGCAGTTCAATTTCTTTAGCTGTGGGGAATTGTCGCCTGAGTATCTCTTGCAGATACGCAGCCAAATAGAGAGTGGTATTCCTAGAAGACCAATTATATAAATCAGAAAGTTATACTTGAAGGAGAGTTTAAGAGATTTATTTGAAACATTAGGATTCCTTTAAGGTATTTAACATTTTTTGGAGATGGCCGACTTACGTTAGTCCATGATTCTGAATAAGAGCATCGGCAAAGGTCTCGCTCCACAGCGCCAAGAAGTCCTTGCTAGTCTCCAGAACCTAAATTAATTTAATAGAATCTACAATATGAGTGTTAGAGTACCTTCTGAACCTGCTCATCAGCCACAGCAGTATCAATTGATTCCGGAGCCTTAGAGTATATGGAGCGGTAAATATCTACAGGGTCCAAATTGAATACGGTAGCCGTCTTCATGACGTCATCGGAGAGGAAAATACGCAACTGAGCGGAGATGGAAAAACAAGGATCGGCGCCTTTTTGGGAGCAGAACATACTGGAATGATGTTAGGTAATAGAAAGAAAACATTACTCTATAGTAAGTAATTTAAGTAAATAGCCACATTCAAGAAAATAATTGTTGCTCCAATTCAGTGGAAGCGAGCAGGTGCGTATTCAACTTTTTTGGAACCCGGTTTCTCAAAATTCCTAGCCGTGAAAGTGGGAAGAGGGTACATAAACACGATACATCTGTTAGTTAAGCAAATGATTATGGAAGACTTAAACTTGCGGGTTCATTTGGTGTATAGTCCATCACAAGACCTAGGTTTCTAGCGCGGTATGACAAGCGGGGCGCAGTGTTATAAAAAATGAATGTACTTTTGGAGAAAACGCACCACGTCGATCGATTTTACATTCATTTTATATAACACTGCGCCCCGCTCGTGATACCGCGCTGGAAACTTGGTCTTGAGATAGACTATATATTAGTTATGATAAAGAAATTACATAATTAACTTACTGACTACATAATATCTGTTGTATAAATGTATTAGTCTGTTTTTTGTTCATAACTTCATCTGGTTTAGTTGCTGTCTCTACATTTCTTAATAGAAGTTCGCATAACAAACGGACTAATAGATAATTCTCTCTTTTTTCAGTTACAAATCCAAATATAGGAGCTATACAGTCAGCTAGAAGACTAAATCCATCGATTTCTTTCCGTTCAGCTGCAATAGTAAAGTTATAAAGAAATATGAAAGAATATAGTACGTCTTCAAACCTACCTTCAAACCACGCCGTTGCAGAGATGGGCAGCGGGCGCGTAAATTTAATTTATTGATCGCTGAGGGAGGATGAGGCAATACAGAACATTTTGAATATTTTACATGCATTTTGTTAGTTATTTGAAAGTTTAAGAGGAAACCATTATTACGGTATAAAACACAAGTTTCTGTTTGGTTGCATCTGGGCAGAGCTGATTATCCGCTCGGCCCGTCCTGACTTCCGAAATTTCAGGCCGGGCCGGATTAGCTGTAAATCCGACGGACCGGCCCGGCCTGACCTCCAAAATTTCATGCCGGGCCGGTTACCAGCCGTGCATCTGGGTAATTTGAATAATTTCAGCTGGTTCCTGGGACTAACAGCAGTCTGCATAACCTTCTATCCTCTAGTTCTGCTCCAGATAAGAAGAATTCAGATGAAAAGACAATAACACTGTATCTACATCCAGGAGGAGGAGCAGAAGACCTACAGACTCAACAAATACAACAGTTATTTGTAAGGTAGGGTATTATTTAAAGATACTTGAAGTTTATTATTAACTATAATATGTAGCAAGAGCTCGGTTTCAAGCAGCATCTTGGAGAAAGGCGGTTATTATTAGAAGTATATGTAGTCTATATAGTCTATCCCAGTCTATATAGTCGGCGGACTAATCGCTTGCAGTTAAAGGTCTAATATATTCAAATTAGAGCACCGATTTGAAAATTTGGAGCATTGTTGATGACCCGCACTTTTGCCAGCCCTGGCCCATACCTTCTATTAACATAATTTGTTTAGAATGAAGAAATATGTGATCGACCTTCTTCTCAGCGGAGTTCCCGGTTCTTCTATTAGCGAACTACTGTTAGCTCAATTAACTGAAGAACAAGAGCAACTTCACAAGGAAAAGTACAATCAGGAAAATATGTTAGTTTAATGATTTTATTGCAGCAATTTGTTTTCATATGTCCTTTTTCAAAAAAATGAGCTATAAAGCCAGTTTGCGTGTTCGTTGGTACTGAGTTAAACTAGAAGCATAGTTTCCAAGATCCTATGTCCCCGGTGAGCCGATGTTTAACCTACATTTTCAGTTCCTTATCTGAGAAACAGAAGGATCTAGATACGGGTCTTAATGAACTGACCACATTCGGTAGAGTTATACCCGAAGATGAATACCAAGCAATTGTAACTGATATAGCTAATGTAAGTAATTAGATACTCTTGAATATTGTCGGCGGCAAAGGCTTATGCAAGGGTATACGGTACGAACTGCAAATTTCATTGGAGCGCGTCCGAGCAATGGCGCGCGAAAACGCGGAATAGTCAATGATGTAATGTACAACACCACATCTAACTTATTCTTCTTAAAAAATTAAGTTATGTTGGAAAATTTAACTTTTGTGTACGTTTTAAATTGAGCTGTCGGACCTTTAACTAGCATATCGTTTGTCGGCCGACTATACTGTAGCTTATTTTAGGATATCCGTTTAGCTACAAGGAGACGACTGGAGCGAACGGAGCAACGGCAGAGTCTAGCCGATGCGGAGAAAACTCTTTTAGTAAGCATACATCTTCTTTCAATTGATTATATGAATCCCAAAGGGGGAAAAATTCTAGAATATTCTAGATTTGGCAATAAAATATAAATATATCACCTTCCATTCCTTTGTCATACAGTCTTATTCAAGATAATTAATGGAGTGTTAGTTGCATATTTTATGGAAAATTTGCGTATATTTTCTGTTTTCGAATACTTTCAGAACCATTTTCAATGAGATTCTTTTTTAACACTCCATTATTACTATTGAATCGTACTATAGTTTGAATAGTATTATTTTTACAGAACCAGCGAGAAGAATTGAAGACTCGTCTGACACAATATGAAGAGTATCTGGATACTTGTTTAGAAAACTTAAGCAGAACCTCTAGGTAAGAATAGAATATAGAAGACTAATTATAAATAGTGTGACATAATAATAATGGATTTTCCGCTATCCAACAGTTTTTCAACACCATAGTGAGGGTCAACTAGCCATCTAAGAGATACTTACCATGGACATAAATTTAAAATATTTTAAACATCACAGAATTAGGAAAGAATTAACCAGGTGTGAATTCTTTATAGCACTGCCCTGCCCGGGCCAAGTCCGGTTCGTGAACACCGCTGTTTTTTAAAACTATTTATTCCGTATATCAATGTATATAACATGACGACTGTTCTTGTTATTCTATATTTGGGGCAGCTAGAAGTCGGTTTTGCGAGAATCATAAGAGAACATTCAAGCATACATCCCACGATTGCTCATTCCGGCTTGGGACGGGGGAGGGATCGAACCCACAACCTTTCCTTCTCACGGATTCATAGGCCGGCGCGTTATCAGCTGAGCTACTATGCCCCTGTATCTACCGCTCTGTATACTGTCTTTGTTTTTAGACGCCTTTCCTTCCGACCGGATACAAAATCAGCCGGGAAAATTCAGAAACAGCGAATGTCTCTAGATGTACCAAAGAACTATAAGTAAGTAATAGAGAACTTGTATTCTATAATTTATTAGAATTTCTAAAACTTTAATAGTTATTAAAGTTATTTTTGATTTACAGAAATAGCGTGGACAAAATGTTCCGTAAAGGTGTTCTTGTTGATGTGAAGATTCCAGGATATGAACAGGCGAAGAAGTGGGTAGTTTTAAGCCGAATAAGGCGAGGCCAGAGAAAAACAAGAAATATTATTTATAGGAGTCTAATTTTATATCTATCAAATTAATGCACTCTGTCTATAGTTCAAAAGATTTCGGTAAATTGACTTGGGTACGACTTTAACCACTGAGCTACCTAGTCTTCTGTCATAGTTAATAATAATAATTTATTGAACATGAACTAAGAGAAAACAATAAACTAAACGTGTGAATAAAATATTATGTTACAGAAGAAAACGTAAAGAAAAATGAAATTGGATTATTAACAAATAAGAATCCGAGTTCTTAGTGAATATCAGATTGATAAATAAACCTCGGTAAACTACTGTCTAGGTGTATAAACCTCTTATTCGCATCGCAATTAAACAGTTAAACTTTTCTATAAATTATTAAACGATCGTATTAATTTACAGAATGGCAAAGTTGCATATGGATATTAGTTCTTCTGAGAAGAAGGGTATATTTAGAATCCAGATATTAGACGGAAAGGAAGTACTAATTAACTGTTGCATTGATTTCCAGGTAGGCAATTATATACATTTTGTAATCTATAACTATAGTCTATCTCAAGGCTCAAGACTGTAGTCTAAACGTATATGCTCTAATTAGAGCGCTCCTCGAGTGTTAGTGTCTGCGTCTCTTCTTGTTTTTGGCTCATTTCTTGTTCTCTCGCCGGTGTACAATCGCTAGCGGATATACGCTGCACGTAAGGGTGTCCTTCCGAGTTGTTTCGAAACATTTAGGTTTATACCTCGATTTTAAGGTAAACATTCATTTCAACCATCGAAAAATGTGTTGAAATCAATAATTTTGGAAAGCTCGAACGGGGTTCCGGTTGAGCAAAATGATTGTAATAGTTGTAAATGAAAAGAAATAAGTATCTTAAAGTGTAAAAACAGAAAAAGAAAATTAATACGAACAATACGTATGTAAGAACCCATGTTGTGATTTTTTTTCTTGTAGCAGCTGGCCGAAATATAAGTATTATTATAATAAAACGTACATAGAATATGAAATTTCATAATATTTACGGTTTAGAACACAATTACAATAAAGTATTGTCCCTTTTATCTTGAGATACTAAGTAGAAAATCTTTGTATAGTCCATCTCAAGACCTTCGTTTATAGCGCGGTATCACGAGCAGGGCGCCGTGTTATAAAAAATGAATGTACTTTTAGAGAAAACGCATCACGTCGACCGATTTCACATTTATATAACATACATTGTAAAGCAAAATTAGTTGAAAAATGGATTCAATAGTCGTATTCACCAACATTTCTGTTACCTAGCCATGGGAACCAAATTTTGACGGGGAAGGAATCGTCGGGAACCTTGGTGATTAACGTTTTGATGGGAAACATCTTCGTTTCCGTGCAGGATTGTTGATGATTACGACAACAGAAATCCAGTTTGAAACTGTTTAAAGACTTTGGTCTTTTCGCAATACAAACGTTCTAGTCTATAACAAACAAAATGCCTTAGAGCGCGGTGGTATACATAGGCTTCCGCAATTGCGTATTTGTCTTTTTCTGTACATGATACAAAATAAAACTAGTA
>JAQGAV010004065.1:0-11056 GCA_034691345.1 Phasmarhabditis papillosa | reverse complement strand
GCTTAGTCTTTCAAAGCCATTCAACATCTCCGAAATTTCAAAGATTAAAAGATTGTTTAGACATATTTTACGAAAAACAAGATCACAGATATTTGGAGGATGAAGTGAGACGAAGGGACTATAGGGAGCCAGGAGTCCATTGCCCATCACCTGGGGAGCGGAGGCCGAAGCGGAGGCGGCAGATCAGAAATTTGCAAGTATTCATTCTTCGGGGCGGATTCGAACCATCGACCTCGAGATTATGAGGCAAAGCTTCTATCCACTGGGCCAATCCGCGAACAGTACCACCCCGAAACACTACTTATTTTTAGTACCGCCAATATTCTCCAGAATACGGTCCCAGTTGAGCACCCTGAACCAATTTTGTCAACTAACGGACAGATGTTTATTCGAATAACACCCGATACATCGAATATGTCAGCTGTAGTGGATTTTCAAGCCATGGCTACGGACCTACCCGAGCCAAGTAGGTTCAGTTTCTATACTTGTGTATTCATTCGAAAGTTCGTTGTCTCGCTCACCAACCGCACAAAACGATTCCGGTAATAGTTTATCCTCGGACAGTCCTTTGAACGGGGACGGGGTTTTCCCTTTATATACTTATATTTATTATATTCAAGGGGGGGAAGGGGAACAGGAGAGGACAGTTCAAGTTTTTTAAGCGTTTTCTTGTTATTTAAAAACAACTATATTTTATTTCCAGCTGATGGATGTTCACCAAGAGTAATAAACGTTAACAGTCAAGATATGTACACTATGTTGAACTTCACAGTGCCCCGAGGAGGAAACTGTCGTTTTGTAGGTTTATATATAGTCCGATTCAAGAGTAATACTAGCGGCAAATAGGAATGTGTGGAAATGGCTTTGAAAGACTAAGCGAAACTTATCCAAAAAAAAAATAAGTAATAATCCATGATTACTCTCAATAATATTAATTTCATTCAACATGTCTTTAAAATACAAACTTTGAAAAACTAAGCGAATACAATCATGTCTTCAGAAAAACGGGAATGCTACAGAAAAATAAAAGAAAACACATTGTTTTTATAGAAAAACACATATTCTTTTCTGTTTTTCTTCTATTTTTCTGTAGTATTCCCGTTTTTTTTTTTTTGAAAACAAGATTGTGTTCGCTTAGTTTTTCAAAGTTACTCTGAAGCAGACAATAATATGAAAGTTTCAAATGTAAGCATAATAATAAAGTTCTTGTTAATCATTATTGTTTAAGTGTATGTACAGTTATGTACCGAATATAGTTTGTAAACCAAAAAATGGTCACGAAATATTCACACAAAACATTTTTTTACAGTTTTTGTTAGTTTTATTTTTTTAATCTTCGAATTCTAACTATTTAGATAATAAATGCAAACGATCTAACTAATAACCCACTACTGACACAGTACATTCAAAATCCCGGTCTCCTCACTTCGGATAAATTTGAAGTTCTTAAGGGATTGGGGGACGACGACTTCTTAGTGAGGTTAGTTCAAACAGACGCAATTCTTATAAGCTTACAACTAGTATAAATTTGTTCAAAATAAGTAATTAAAGCTTGTTTAAACGAAAAAGTAACCTTAGTTCATAATATTCTACTATTTTTAGGTCGTCAAGTAGTATGAACGATGTGTTTTACTCGGCTACAGACAAGTACATTGCTCTCGATCTTTATGAAAGCATCAATTTAATTTATACATGGACTTTTCTGGGTAAGCCAATTCCTACATTCACAAATCGCCATATGAATTAAGATGGGCATTTAGTTCGAACGATAAAACAGTGTTCCAGCACACTAGTATCATAGTCGACGGATGAATTGTTTGCAGATGTGTACGGTAGAATTCGTCCGTCTACTAAAGTTGGGCGTTTTGACCCATTTTACCTCCAACCCGGTTTCGGGTTGAAATGGGTTGGGGCGAAAACGGGTTTTCGGATTTCGGGTTGAGCTCAAACCCGAATTTCAACCTGGGGATCGTTTTTCGGGTTGAGCTGCCAATCTGTTGCGACTACTATAAAATTGTTTTCAGTAAACGTGTAACGTTTGCGGTATCCTAGCGTTTACTCACCCTTGTTTGAAAACTTATATAGCTCTTATCTTATATAGCAGAGTTGGGTTCAGTACGCTTGAATTGACAAACATGAACATTCATCAATTTTCGCATTTTTGGTTAAGCGACGGTGTTAAAATTTAATCATAGTAATTCTAACCGAAATTAAATTGTATACAATTTTTATTTCAGAAAGCTTGGATAGTAACATAAAAGTTAACCAATTTGGCAGAGGAACCCTGATCACGAGCGATTTTGGGCACAATACGAACCTAAATGCACCAGACAACCACAAACAAACGTTTACAATCGATATTGTAAGTAAAATTAAGGAGGAATGAGTGCTCATAAAGTTAAAATATTGTTAAATTTTATGAGGTTTCGCTTGCAAAAAGATTCGCTCCCGGGTGGGCTCGAACCACCAACCTTTCGGTTAACAGCCGAACGCGCTGCCTATTGCGCCACGGAAGCACATTCACTACGATCTAAAAAGTGAATTTGAGTAGTGTTACAATTTAGATAGCAAACGAAGAATTGGCAAGGATAGCGACAAAATCAAATTTCCGTTCTCATATTTCAAATCAAATCAAATCAAATATTTATTCCAATAGTCGCAAGATCTACATTCGATTTCATATGCGTTGGGTAATCATGTTCTTGTATTCACTTGGTTGGCTCATATTTCAGTTTCATTCTAAAGGAAAACTTTAAATTATTTAAAATTTATATTTAAATTAAGCTAATTTTAAAAATAACGTTTATGATCGAAATTATACATAACTTTGTCATTACAGATCCCTCCAGCAACTGTCGTTCACTTTAATTTCTTGAGCTTATTGGGTTCCGGTTTAGTAGCAATCGATGATGGTCATGCGGGATATCCATATCCAGATTAGTTAGTTTAAAAAATCGAATTTGTAGTACATTTAATTCAGTTTCAAGGCTGTCAATGCTTCGCATTGGACCTTCAATGGATATCGTAAATTAATATTAACCTATACCAATAACAATACAAGGGATTCACGTGGAAGTGGATTTTATGCTACTTTTGAAGACGGTGAGTTTGTTTATTCATTTTACGAAACACGGATGACAGATATTTGGAGCGAAGAATTGAGACGAGGGAATCAAAGGAAGTGGGAATTCATAGCACAGCACCCAGGGAGTGGAGGCGGCAAATAAAAACAAATTTGTAAGAATTCTTTCGTCGGGGGGAATGGAACCATCGATCTCTAGCTTATGAGGCGATGCTTCTAACAACTGGGCCACCACGCCCCCTGCCACAACGGCCCTTTTTTTGTTGACGATTTTGTTTTATGATATTGAGTGCGATTCACAAACAAGAGTTTTGCTTGAAATATTTATAATATTTTATATTAGAATGTGCTCAGAGTATTTCAGCAGTTGGGTGGTCGTAATCGTAAATCCCAATGTTCACCCCGAATAAAAATATATTCCCGGATATGAAAGCAATAGATTACCTTGCATCAAATACACGATCGATTTTTCTATCATCATCGAAAACGGATATCTTTAAAGATCTCGCCAGATATTTTCGTAGATCATCCCATTAAAGACGAACCAAAGTAATGCTTTAAACTCTTTTTTCAGTAACGGATTACAGTTTGGAGGAAGAAGATCCTGTACCAACAAAGGATCCCGAGTATACAGATTACAACAACAAGACAGATTACAACAAGTTAGTTTTGAAAGCTTCCTATTAAAGTTTAAAGACGGTTTATTCTTTTATTGCGAAAGGCAAGATGATGTTAGTAGCAAAGAAGTGAGACGAGGGAACCATAGGAAGCGGGACTTCAAAGCACAGCACCCAGGGAGTGGAGGCGGCGAATCACAACAAATTTACTAGAATTCTGGCTTGGAGGGATTCGAACCATCAACCTCTAGCTCATGAGGCAAATTCTCTGACCACTGGGCCACCACGCCACCTGAGCTTAAAATGCTTTTCTGTTCATACAGAAACAGTTCAATGTATAATCAATAAGAAAATATTCATTCACCAGATCTGAAACAATTTTCTTTTAAATATTGTCGGGGTGTTTTCGTTTAGTCAACTTGTGAATATCTCATCCTCTATAAATATCATGAATATTTAGCCCCATTAGAAGGTACTGTGTCACTCACTACGACAACTAGCTTGAAATCAACGGAATCAGTTCATAAATCGACGTTGACTGATGAAAATGGTAAATTACATTTTATCTTGAAATCTCGATAGTATTCTAGTTATTCGTGTTTTTTGGCTGCTTTCAAATTTTGTAACACTCTAGAATTTGGCAATTTGGCACCTTGATGTCGGAAAAACTCAAGAATTTTGTTTATTACCACGAAATTTCGTTAAATTCAAGGCTCGCCAAACCGGATAATGTTGATTCATGGCGGATTCAATAAAGAGACCTTTGCAGATTCAACTTCAACAGTTCGGACTTCGGTGGCTACACCAGAAACTCAGAAGTTAGCTACAACACCGGATACATCTACCGACTCTACATCAGTTATCACTCAAGGTTAGGTCACAAAAAATAGATATTTCTACTAAATTTCAAGTTCATGTACAAAACTTTGTATGGAAATATACTATGAAAAAGTTTTGTTTCAACTTTTATGTATTTTAGGTTCAACTTCAAACACGACGCCAACTACCAAAACTGAAATACTGCGCACCACTACAGAAAGAATTTCGAGCGCTATAACTACAGGTCAACCAACAGGTGCCATAACTAGTGAAGGTATTTATCCAAAATGAAATTATAAACGTATATTATAGTCCATAACAAACAAAAGACCGCAGAGAGCGGTGTTATACATCGGCTTTCGCACAAGTAATTGTCTTTTTTCTTTATATAATACAAAATAAAACTAGTAGAATAATATTTTTCTGACATCAAATAAAAAATTGCGCATCTAACTATATAATGGAAGTTTAACTTTGCCACAGAACGAGCGATTTTGTAACCCTTGCACAACACCGCGCACTGCAGTCTGCTTTTTGTATACACTATACTTAATGTATTTTGAACCTCAGTTAACTTTACTTCTACGACTTCAAAGGGAACCATTTTATCTCTGAGTATCTTAGATGCTAAATATTTTCCAAGAAACGCATTACATGAAGAAAGTTCTCATTTCTTCAATAGGGATTAATTTAATTAACGGAAAAACTTATATAAAAGTCCATAACCTTAGTTTTTTTTTACTATATCTCGCTTTATTTTAGCGTCAAGCACACCTGATCTTCCAACCAACCAGTCGAAAGAGCCATCTACCTCAAGAACTGAGAAACCACAAGAAAACGAAAAGAAATCAACAAACAATATTTTCGGCTCCTTACTTTTACTGATATTAACTCAAAGTGTGCATTGGCTTATTTAAGAATGAAGTATTAACTGCACGAAACATATATTCTATATGAAAGTAGTATATAACAACCAAAAGACCTCATAGCGCGGTGGTATACACAGGCTTCCGCAATTGCGTATTTGTCTTTTTCTGGACATGATACAAAATAAAACTAGTACTGTAATATTTTTCTGACAACAAACAAAAATTGCGCATCTAACCATATAATGGAAGATTAATTTTGAAACAGAACGAGAGATTTTTGAAACCTTATACAAGACCGATCACTGCAGTCTTTTTTGTTATTGACTATATAACTTTCTATAACGAACTCATTTAAGCATATAACTTGAAACATGTTCTAAAGGAAACAATTCAGAGAGCGAAAATATAATAAGGTTGGTTTTTTGGACTTGCAACACAAATTCCAACTATACTCTAGTATTACATAAAGATTCTGACTCATAATATAAGAATCATGACTTATATTTAAAACAAATATCATAAATGCAATCATTTTTGTGCAAGATTGGTTAGGTCTACTGATAAGGCTAAGGAAAAGGTCTTAAGCAGTCGAAAACTATTTAGATTGTTCACAAACCAATAGAATCATGCACCCAACATCGCTAAGAGCTCTCGCATTTCTGGCAGTTTTCCAGGTAAAGTTTGCAAATGTTAGCGCGGTATTACAAAAGGCTATTTATGCAACATTTTATTTCTTCATATTTTGAACAGGACTATGGCATTTTGAAGGCAGCAAGGAATGCAACTATTATATTATGATCTTAAATAGTATTTTAGAGGTGTAATGTGGGTTCACAATATATGTTCTTTAATTATGAAAACTGCTCTGTAAAATTATGATAGTTATTGCAGTTATGTTCATGTCTAAACTTAACCTTCACGGACTCACAAATCTTCTACGATCTATCTACTTATAATTTCAATAACGGACAGAATCCTGTACAAGAATTTGCCCTAACTGCAAGGCCAGGAAATGTGGTAGGATACTTATTTTAGGAGAATCTGAAATGTTATTGATCTATTCGCTGATTCGCTAGAAATGAAGTCTTTATTTATATGCCTACTTTAGAACTCTCAAGCATTAATACTAGTGAAATACCTGGATATATATAGATTCTTATAGTCTGTTTCAAAACCTAGACTACATTGCGCCGGACTCATACGATGCGCGATGTTGCAAAAGTTGCCTTCAATTTCGCTGGAAAATGACTTCTCTCTCTTCGGGCGAGAGCACTTTTGGAGGCAAAACTTACGTACCGCGCATCGTATGAGGCCGGCGCAATGTAGTCTAGGTTTTGAAACAGACTATAACAATATGTATTTCATAACATAAATTTGTATATAATATATTTATTTACGATGCGATTTAACCCTTTATTTAGGTTCACCTATATCTTTTCCAAAATAACACAAATCAATATAGTATTCAGTTGTTTGACGGACCTGATAGCACAGCTCGTATGATATCGACTGAGTAAGTCTGCTACTTATATAAATAAAACCGAGTTTACTAAACTTTACTTATCACTCGTCAGTTCCTAGTATAGTTGTTCCTAGTTTGAATGTCAACTGTTCAAGTTACTGAAACTGTTTTGAATATCAACTATATTGTGAACTAGTTCAAAATTTCACTGGTGTGGGTTCATGGTCTCGTTTTTAGCTAATTAATTAGCAAATTTATAATATTACTAGTTTTTATCAACAAAAGAATAGTTTCATACTATTCATTTTTCCCATTAGCTTTAGTTCAACTAATGTAGGTTCATTATCTGTCTTTTCATTAAGCAATCAACTAATTAATCATTTTATCAGTTGCCATTTCAAATACACTTTTGCAATCGTTTTCGCTAGCTCCGTTTTCTTGATTGTGATATTTCATTAGCTGTAAAAATGATGATTTCGATCTTGGCGTGGGGTACTGATAACATAGTTGTAAATGTCTCTATATCAAAGGGAAAGCACAATTCTTGAGAATGTTCCGGACCTAGTTCGACTTTTGAACTCACCTTGAACAGAAAAAAAAATCCTATTTAAATCAAAAACCTGAAGCTAATGCTTTATTGCGAGAAATAGAAATGTTTTATTTTGTAAAAGAAGCAGGATAGAATCGGTCCGAGAGGTTTTATATCAAAATCTCTTGTAGTCAGCGCCGAGAGTAACAATAGAGTGTCGCTTGCATAGTTTGAGGATTTTTAACACCGCACCTGCAGGCAAATTGCACGCGCGTACTTGCAGAGTACAATATTAAACGGAGAGTAGCCGTCAGATGCAGGCGCGGTGCTCGCAAAAAGGGGCTCAGACGAGCGTTGCATTCTATATACTCCATCATTACTCTTGGCGCTGACTATAAGCTGACTCATTTCTTACAACTTTAGCTCAAGACTCATTGTTAGCTGAAATTTAGGTTTGCATTTCATATAAACCTATCTATTTACAGTGGCAGAATTCCCTCATCAAGTGAAAAAGTCATTGAACCAGCAGCCATTCGTTCCAGTGGTTCTTCTATGTACATTATAGTCACTGCTGATGCATCTGATCCCACAGCCGTGGTCGACTTCCAAGCTCTAGCCACAGACTATGCAAGACCCGGTGAGACAGGAAAAAGGTCATTGCAGAATAGGATGCAAAAGATGCAACATTACGTATATTTATAGATAACTCAAAAAATGAAGTTTTTTAAAGTTTTCGCCAGTAGTTAGTAGAGATGGGCAGCTGGGCTGGGCAAAGTGAGCGCTTAAGTCAGCTGGGCTGGGCTGGGCTGGGCTGTTTATTCAAAGACGGGAATTTAGGCTGGGCTAAGCTCAGCTTGGTGTATGCTAGGGCTGGGCTGGGCTGGATTCGATCCAGCCCAAAATGCCCATCTCTACTAGTTAGTCTTCCGAATTGAGTTCTATGAATGTAGTAGCCAGATCTGCGCCACACAAGGCCCCGGCTCCTTTTTGAGAATCGTGAAGCCCATCCTTAGCCCGAAGGTACTGATATTGAAAGTTAATGAAGACATGGCATATGTTGGCTTTAAAAATGCCTCAATGCATAGAAACGTCAGAACAGTCCAATCGGTATGAGCCCAATTTTTAAATGTACGAACCGTCAGTTCACAGGCTTGGCAGAAGCAATAACTTTAATATAAACGTATATTTAAATTTGATTTAGATGGTTGTTCTAGTACCGCAGTGTCCATTAATGATGATTCTTATCTGATTGTGGATCACATATTTAACGCAAGTCCAAATGCATCATGCTATTATGTAAGTAGTTAAAACCCAATATACTATAGTCTATCACAAGACCTAGGTTTCCAGCGCGGTACGAGCGGTGCGCAGTGTTACAAAAATGAAAGTTAAATCGGTAGACGTGGCCCGTTTTCTCCAAAAGTGCATTCATTTTTTATAACACGGCGGCCCGCTCGTCATACCGCGCTGGAAACCTAGGTCTTGAGATAGACTATATCAATAGCTAGGTTTCCAGCGTCTCTGGGAGAGGTAGTATGTAACAATGAATGGAGAATCGGTGGATTGGGAGTGATTTCTTTAAAAGTGGATTCATGTTCATATATAGTCTTTGCAAGACCTTTTTTCCAGCGCGGTAGCAAGAGCGGGGGCAGTGTTATAAAAATGAATGTACTTTTGGAGGAAACACACCACGTCATCCGATTTTACATTCATTTTTACAAAATTGCACGCCCCGCTTGTGATATCGCATATAATTAAAGTTTTTCCAACAACTGCTGAACTGTACAACAAACTATTTAACACTATTTTGAACTTTTCTTGCGCAAAATTACGAACGGATTTCCTGCTTTTAAAGATTTTTTTGATCGCAAATTCGTTCAAAATACACGTTCAGATCGATTAAGTTAAGTTGATAAAAAACGATTCTGAATTGAATGAAAAAAAATGAAAAAATACAAGAATGAAAAAAAGAATCTGCAAGAATTCTTTCTTCGGAGGGATTCGTAAAATCGACCACTCACTTATAAGGAACAAATTCGTTCAAAATTGACGTTAAAGCTTCCGATCCATCACTGTTTTGACTAAATTACATTGGACCTTAACTTATAGGTAATACACGCCAACGATCCCACTAACAACCCTTTACTGGAGCAGTACGTTCAAATAAACCAATTGAATGCTGGACTATTCACTCTATACAAGGGTTTAACTATGGACGAAAAACGAAAACTTGTATAGTTAGTTATTAAATTGTTCGTGTTTCCTTGAATTGGATAGAACGTTTTATAACTTTTTTCTTTTCATTAGAATGGAACTTGTAATCTGTGAAAACTTATATTATTTTATATATAGTTAGCGACTGCCAGCACCGCCCCCTCTGCAACCTGCCCACAGCTCTGTTTTCTGACCCCAGCTACAGTATGCCGCGCCAATATTTGACGCATTTTTGTAAATAGGACCCTTATGGAAACGGGTATAAAACGCAAATGAATTAAGATTTCCAAAGCAAATAAAATTTAGTACTTTTACTCTACTCTCAATTTCAGTAATGAACTACTTTCGTCATACACTGCTACTGATAAATATCTAATTGTAGTCCCTACTGAAACTATAAGACTAACCTTCTATTATTTATTCCAGGGTGAGTTTTCCTTTTTAAAATGTTTCAACCTTTTAATTTATAATTCTTTAGTATAAATTTGAACAAATTGAAGAGGTTTACAGTGTAGTAATCCGTTTACTGATATTTCCCAGATTCTTTATTTCATAATAGACTAATTTATACTTATTTATATTTAAATTAAAAAGGGTTACAATAAAATAAACAAAAGAATATTAGTGTAATTTCGTAAATACCTTATTAAAACTTATTACCAAAGGTCTGTTTTACAAGAACATACTTCTTAATTAATACTGTTTCGTTCTAGAACATTTATAACATTCTGTAGTCTATGTATAATAAACATAAGACCACAGAGCGCGGTAGCATTTATACAATTACGTATTTTTCTTTTTCTGTCCTTGATTCAAAATAAACTAGTACAATGATAGTTGCTGACAGTAAACAAAACATTGCGATCGAACTACATAACTGACTACAGTTTTTTTATATTGACTATATCTTATAAGTAAAGTTCTATTTCAGACAGTTTGGACATGAACCTAAAACTATGGGAGTATACTCATGGTACAGTAATGTCAAATGACTACTTCCAAGATAGTTATCCAAACCAAAATGGAGCACTCAAACAACAAATTACAATAGAAAAAGTAAGACTAATAATTTATAGTCCATCTCAAAACCTAGGTTTCCAGCGTCGTATCACGAGCGGAGTGAAGTGTTGTAAAAAATTAATGCTCTTTTGGAGAAAACGCACCACGTCGACCGATTTTACGTTTATATTTATAACACTGCGCCACGCAATTGGTAGCGCG
Source organism: Phasmarhabditis papillosa (assembly GCA_034691345.1). Lineage (NCBI taxonomy): Eukaryota > Metazoa > Nematoda > Chromadorea > Rhabditida > Rhabditidae > Pellioditis > Pellioditis papillosa. Next base: position 243 of record JAQGAV010004065.1, on the reverse strand, counting down.
CTGGAAACCTAGATCTTGAGATAGACTATATATGGATCTTATTCTACGAAAGAAACAGCAGTTTACAGTAAAAAAAGTTAAAACTTAAGAGTTTTATTGATTTTATTCGACAAATTCTTTTTCTTTAAATTGGTATGTCGACTGTGTTCGAGAATACATATTGCTCCAACGAGCCGTGTTCCTGAAAATGTTCCTTAAACTTAAGTTAACTTATATATATATATATATATATATATATATAGA
>JAQGAV010004064.1:0-11058 GCA_034691345.1 Phasmarhabditis papillosa | reverse complement strand
GCTATATGTGAGGACACACACGGCTTATATTCTGGAGCTACTCCGCATTGTGGAAAGGCCGGTGCGGGTTGAGGACGTAGTTTTTGCAAATTTTATATTTCTTTTCAACAGAAAAGAAAGCAAAATAACCCATAAATGCCCAAGTAACATTACTCTCGAATCCGACTATAGATGTTCTTTGGTAAAAGAAGGATATAGTATAAGTATAAGTATACCTTTGCTAGCTATATGTGAGGACACACACGGCTTATATTCTGGAGCTACTCCGCATTGTGGAAAGGCCGGTGCGGGTTGAGGACGGAACGGCAGCATTGCTGAAACATTCTTGATTTTATAGTATGTATCAAGAACTAGGTATTCAGAGCAGTTCCTGGAGAAAGGCGATGATATAAATTATATATAAATGAATATAATTTTATGAAAAGGCGCCACATCCAATGATTCTCCAATTCATTTTTATAACACCGCTCTTCCCCGGGATACCGCGCTGAAAACCTCGCTCTTGGCACAAACTATATACATGTAAAGTTGCACAGCTCGGCACAAATACTTTTTGAGACTAAAGTTTTACAGAATTTGGATAAAATATGGATGATTTGGCTACTCTAGAGCTCGTACTGGTTTGATGAGTTTGAGGCAAAAGCTGACTTTGAAAGAACCAGAGCTAGGAAAACGCGGGCCGGGCCGGCCCGTGAAATACCCATCCCTGGAAAGAACACATAAACTTACGTAGTGCTGTCGAAAATAGACTTGGAGTCCTTGGCAGGGTAATTGGTAGGGGGCCTATAGTTGTTGTACGGAAGACACTTCCAGAACCCATTACTGCCTGAGATTACAGTGAAAAAAGTGACGTCTAATAATAATGGATGGAAAATTGCGATGAGCTATAATCACTACTCGCCGCGCCCTAAGGAAATGGGACAGATCAAATTAATATGGTGAAATCTTGATGTTCATACCCTGGCCTATTTTGCATAGCAATTTATGTTATTTTATATATCATTGGAAAGACAATAGCTTATTCTATGCAACTAAGTTTTTCGAATGATTCGGTTAAAGCTTTCCAGAGAAAAATGGACTTTAGTTTTAAGATGAGATCTAATTCCTTTAACCCCATAGTCTCCGTTGGCGAGCCGTGTAATAAATTAAATAAAATAAAAAAAGTATAGTAACAATAAAGGTATGCATAGTCGTTTGAAATGCAGAATTTTGCCCGGAAGAAAGTTCTTAACATCCGGGTTCATCTCAAGAACCCTGATCTCGAAGTCCCGGTCGGTAGCAGAAACTATTTGTACTGTTCCATATGCCTTTAAAAACAAACCTCTAATTCTCCGAATCCATTTCTAAGATTCTTCTGATATTCCACAGATTTACTGCGTTCTCTCATATTTGCTCCCGTTTGAGATGAGAGACCGTCGATTAGAGCGTCGATTCCTAGAAGAAGCTGCTTGACTGCAGAAGAACTGGGCAATATTTTGGGGTGACCCTTTCCGAGGATCTGGTTGGTGGGAGGTGAGGGAAGGAAGGAACGGGGGTAGAAAGAAGGGGGCCCTGCTGCCGGCCACTACAATTCCACAGATTCTAGATTGAGAGCTAGGACATTGTTATTCCAATATCCCAGCACTCTATGGCAATGTCTTGTATAGTCTGTATCAAAAGATTGGTTTTCGGCGCGTATCCTTGAAAGAGGCGGGGCTAAGTTAGAGTGAGAGTACTTTTGAAGAAAAGACTCGCAATACACCAATTTTCCTTTCATTTTTTATTACAACGCTTATCCCCAGAATATTGCGCTGGAACCATGGCTATTGATAAGGATTATCAGGGCTGAGAAATGGCCGGCCGGTCCGTTTCTCGAATTTTCGGCACCGGGCAGGTCCGTGAAATTCCCACCCAGGCGGAGTATGTTCGCGGGTACCCAATAACGGAACTGCTGATATCAACATTCAGCATATCTAGAGCGCCACAACTCTTCGTATCATTAAAAACTGAAAATGAATCAAGATCGGAAAGGAAGAGAACAGCCAAATTAGCTATTAATATTGCTGTAACTCCATAATCCTGGATTCAACCAAATCTAAAACTTCGGGACTCTTATAAACCGAACTGGCGAAGCCGTGTTTGACGTTTCAGTATTCTGGGAGCCCCAAAACTTCCCAACTGACCCTCTCACCTCTATGAATTGCAGATTGTCCCCGTGTTCCCGTGTTACCCGCTTGTCCATCTACAGCAAAGTTAGGGATTCTGGAGTCGGTGGAGCCGAGATCCTTGTCTGCGTCGCTTCTTCTTAAAAGGGAAACTGACCATGTAGGGCGTTTCTCACTGAAACATGAGTAGTTTATATTATTTGCGATAGAATAAACATTATTGAGTAGATCTTACTAAATTTTAAAATTAGTATAGTCCGATTCAAGAATTCAAGAAAAGTGTTAAAAAAGAATCTCTTTGAAAATGGCTCTGAACGTTTTCGAAAAACGAAAACTACGCAAGTAACACTCATTATTTATCTTGAATCAGGCCACATGAAATGTTAAATAGCGGGTGCATACGGCCACTGAAGACCTAGATTTCCAGCACGGTTTTACGAACGGGGCGCTTGGTTATAAAAAATAAATGTACTTTTGGAGAAAACGCACCACGGCGACCGATTTTACATTCATTTTTTATAACACTGTGTCCCGATTGTGATACCGCGCTGGAAACCTAGATCTAGAGATGGACTATAGCTGACAAGATTATGGGGGTATATTGAAGCGTTTTGCATCAATAACTAGGACTGTGGAGGTTAGGAATTAGATATTATAAGCTTTGTGTTAGCTTTTTGTCAGTATTACATACCTTCTTGTGAAATAAGGTGTATATTGTTTAATCTTTTTCCTATAGTTAGTTAGTTCTTTCCTTATACGATCCATTCCAACATCTTTAGATTCTCTCTTTACCAGAGGATAACAAATAGGCCGTCCATTCACAAGATGACAGGTTAATCTGAAGGGTTAGTTGAAGCAAAGTCGACAAAGTTAGTTAGAGTTGTTATTAAGCTTATTTATATTTTTAAAAACATATTCTTCACTCTCAATCAGTGTTGGGCAGAGCTGGTTATCCGGCCGGCCTGGCCTGACCTCAAAATTTTTTCGCCGGGCCGGATAACCAGCTCTGATGTTGGGAATATATGACTCTGACTGACTGATTATAGTCAGTTTAATCCATTAGTCATGTTTGAAACACTCGTAGTCAGAAATTTAGGTGAATATTAATAGTCATTAAGGGCATAGTAATAGGTAGTAATAGTTTCCTCAACGGATATAGTCTATAACAAACAAAAGACCTCAGAGAGCGGTTGTATAAACAAGCTTCCGCAATTGCGTATTTGTCTTTTTATAGACAGGATACAAAATAAAACTAGTACAATAACTACAAACAAAACATTACGCTTCAAACCAAGACACCACAGAACGAGCGATTTTTGAAATCTCTAAACAACACCGCAGTCTTCTCAGTCTTCTCTTGTTGTAGACTATATCATTGAAGGGTTTTTAGGCTTTAAAATGTGCAGTTAAATTTGATTAGTGAGCGTCCAGTTTTTAATCCCTGTGGCTTAAAATTTTACGATCGGATTTTCATACCTGCTAGGTACCGAAAGAACCGGTTCTAAGCAACTTGAATCAAATATATTTTTTATCAATCTAACCTGCTACTAACGGCCGCATTTGTATCAACAGATCTTGACGCGGTACTGTGGAAAGGAGTTGATACGCCATCATGTCTAAATGGCTCCGATGAAGCCGAACGAAGGTCCGAAGAAGAAGCTCCCATTACAAAGCCAGTGTTGCTAACGACGGAGGGAGACTCTAAAATATTACAATTAAAATAAATATATTAATCTCTTTTGAATAATCAATATAAAGAATTTGTAAATTTAGATTTATGGGAATATATAGTGTGTGTGAAACTACTACGTTTCGCCCCCTAGGTCTAGACATGGTAGTTTCGATCAATGCAGGGCTCGTCAGTAGACGACATTGACCGTAATGAAACTTATTTAAATGAATAATGTGGTGAACAAACTCAATCAAAGGTTGAGGAATTGACAAAACAATAAATATACTCGGTTTACAAAGGACCGAGGCGGGGCCAATTTTGATAACTCCGATTTCATATTACACTTACCTGTTGAAAGTTCCCAAGTTACCCGATTGTAGAAATCATTTTTAAATATTCTTACCGCGGAATTCCGGTTCCGTCTTGTCTAGGTCATATTCATCTATCATTACCAGCTCTGCTGGAGGTCGGATAATTCGAGGATCAGGAGTCTTCCGACGGTGAGCCGTCTGAACCTAAACATCAAAAATTTAATTAATCAAAATCGTTATTGGGCTACTAGCTATCCTGTTTTACCCCGCGAGAATCGAAAATCGCCAGATCTTTTTAAAATCCGGTTTCCAACCTTCTCAAACGGGCCGGCTCGTTAAAATTGTTGTCGGCCCGGGGGTAGCAATTTTGTGAACCCCTAGAGCTAGCATGGGTTTTCCGTATGGATTTTGAAAAAAGAACTGTGAAACGGTAATTAAAGTTTACCGGAAAACTGTTTTAACTTTATATTCCGTTTTATCGGGTAACATTTACCGTACCGTACAGTTTGCATTCCCTATGCATACCCGTCCAGACACAAACCGCGGAACCCATCACTTTTTTAAAATGAATAATAATATAATTAATCAAATCCTTTAATACTTACCTCCACTGGTGGTTTCACAGTCGTCCATGCGGCCCCGGCGGTTTCACCCTGTTTGGACCAGTTTGCTGTCGATTCATCAATACTCGGTTCAAATGGAATAAGAGTAGGATATGCAGGATTTAGATTGGAAGCAATTTGAGTGGTAAAGACTTGTGGAGCTCCCGTAGGAGGAGCAGGTGGAGGCGGTGTTAAACCGTTGGCCGAACCGGAAATAGGCTGCTGATCTGGAGGAATGAAGCCCTGTGCGGGAAGCTGTGGCAGAGAGTCGGGGATTTCTGAAGAATCTTCAGGTAATCGGCGCATTTTTCAAGAATTAGAAAATATTGTGAAGGCAGTTTTGTTTGTTAGAAAATATATAAATAATCTTAATATGTAACATTATTTTTAAATTTTAATTCTCATTAGCGGAGCAGTGAACCAGGTCTTTGCTTCATATTTGGCATATCAATAACTAATTTCCAGAGAAAAACTTCGAATTACTGAAGAAGTACCGAGACGGCAAACGGAAACATCACAAACAGAGATATTTGCCAAATTTTCAGTTCAAAATAGTTCTGTTTTGCCAGTTCTGTTCTCTGGTAGTCAGTCCCCTTGAGATTATTAAATTAGCTGGCGGTAAAGAAAAATCCCATTCAAACATTTAAAATTTTTGCTTTTGTACGTAATTCCGCATACGGTGATTAATTCTGTCACAGTAAATTACACTTTCAAACATTAAGACTGGTCTCGACTATATCGTACCTCCATTGTTATCATTTGCATTCACATGTGCACTACCATCTCGAGCAGACACCGCAGTTCCACCGGCAGTAAAATCAGTTGAGAAGACTGAATAGAAAACAATTTAGCAGAATTTCTATATTCTGCTTCATATGTCCATTTTATTGAAAATTCTCAATTTCATTCGACAAATTGTGAAAATATATCAACTACAGTTACGAAAAAATTGGATGGTACATAATCGGCACACCGCCCGGCCCGTTTGAGAACACCGCTTTTTTTAAAAGAGTGCCTTATACTATTTGCAAAGTTTCCGAACCGGATTCGATCATTCAAATATTTCAGATGAAGTATTAAATGACGGGTTTACAGTAAATGTCCGAAATTTACTGCAATATCTCTTCAAAATATCTCTTATTCATTAATTTCTAAACTCACGACTAGCAAACTGATTGGATCCGCAGTCAACATTTCGGCATTGCGCTGCGCATTGTTCTCTAACTCTCGATGTACAGCAGAGTGTTGTGGGGATTCTGGAACAGTCCAGTGAAGGACTATTGATCCATTGAGAATACGAATAGGGGAAGGAGAATAGTAGTAACAAGACGCAAACGAGATTACACATATATAGAATGGCAGGCAGTCTCTAGCTGCCGATTTCACTTTTTATGTGTCTAAGGCTGAAAATAATAATAATAATAATAAAAGTAATAGAATAAATAAATAGTTTACAAGAAAAGAAAAGATCGGGTTCATGAGTATATAGTTTATATTACATAGAAGTGAACGAAGCTCCCAACCCTAAGTTCAGAAGAGTTTTGCTTTTGACGGTTCTATATCTGGGAAACCCAGATCGACAAACTCTTGCTTCACGGAATCTAGGGGCTTTGAGTAAGAAAACGGTGGTATAATATAGGGAAATTGCTTCCTGAGTGAGATATAAACCATCGTAACATTAACTTAACAGCAATAGTTATATTACTTATACAAATTAATATAAGTAATAGTTATTATACAAATTAGCCGCTACTCAAAGAGAAGAAATCATCAATGCAGAGAGAAGCATAGATTCCTTTGGTGATTTACAGTATTGCGTGAACATTCCAACACGACAATATTCTATAATATATTCTCCTCCAATGTAAAATTGTCACAACAGTACAATTTCTAAGACCGGATGACAAATTGCTAGATCGCAGTGAACCATCTACTACTACTATATATATGGGAAGCATTGGTGAAACTAAATGGAAACTATATTAATCGCTTAATTCGTAAAGAAGATAGAATAATGCATACATTGCCATATGTAGGAATGACATACTGTTCAGTAGGAGACCAGTTTGCATACAGGCAGAAATAGCCTTTGGCAAAATGCGCGCTGTGACAAATCGTGATTCATATCGGTTGGAAACAAGATATTGAGAGGTCAAACGGGGCTGCAAAGTAGAAGAAGAATTGAAGCTGTTTGGCAGCCCGGCATCGTGACTCAGCTTCTAGTGTAATGCCGAGATATTTGAACTGTAAAGGGCAAACTGGAATTGTAATAGCCGTGTTCAAATAAAGCAAATGTGCGACTACACCGAGAATAACATGATCGATCCTCTATAACACCTAAACTACTTTATCAACCCGTGTCTATATCCACGGACAATCCGGGAGTACCCCCAAATGACCGGAGAGGTGCCGATTTACCAATGACGCAAAAACGACAGTAGGGGAAGCAGCTCTCGAGCGAATCAGTTACAACTAGTAACATCTTCCTATGAACCGGTTCACTCAGACACGCTTCACTTTCATATGAAGCCTAGCCAATTACAGAAAACTTCGAGAATTTTTGTGACTCAAAAGAAGGAAAATGCGAATTCAATCAAAAACTTTATTACAACAATATAAAAATCAACAGCTATTAAACACGCAAAAAGTAAAACAAAAATTAATTAACAATGTTACCTTAAACATCCTCATCATCCGCTAGAGGAGCAGACCAATAATTGTCGAAAATAGGATAGTCATCCATGGGCTCTTCTTTAACATCAGCATAGGGCATCTGCAAGCTGCGAATATGCCGCTCAATTATGATATCATTTTTTCCTTGATGCACTTCCATCTCGGCGCGGTGGCGGAGCCTAAATTTACAAAAATCTTAGGCTCAAAAAATCAGGAATACCTATATTCAGCTTCCATCACAAGGCTCTTATGTTGCAGCTGCAATCCTTGAACAGTCTTGCGTAAATTAACATTTTCAAGAATAGCCTCTTCCTAAAGTGAACCATGAACATTGAATGGATCATTCACAAACCATTGGTGTGAAACAGTTGATCATCTCCTTGTTCAAGACGCCATTTGGTGTGGCAACACTATCAGCTATGTAGGTCAGCTCCTTATGAAGAACTGTGTAGTTCAGCTGAAAACAATATTCGGTTGAGTTATTATTTAATAAACGAACCATACAAGCTCGAGGTATAATTCGTTCCTTCAGTTTGTCGTGTGGAAATGGGCGACGAAGAGACAGCTCTCCATTTTTCAAGGATTTGTCACGATTAATATCTACGCGAGACCCAAGACAGCACTCACGCCAGAATCGAGATAGCCTAAACATATCCAACAATTACGTCATAGAAAATTAATATGAACATACGCTATGGAAATATTCTCCGGACAGGTGCTGCCCAAAGACAACGCAGCATTATCATACCATTTGTTTTTAGTCGAAACCTAAAAAGCAGCAATGTATACAAAAAATATCAGCCAAACAAATTTACCAGCAAGCTGGGTTTTGTCGACCATGGTAATAATCCTAACATATCCAAATATAAATAGAACATCGATTCAACACAATCAGACTCGGTGATTGGGTTTTCTAAAGCAAACATAAAATAGGAACGAAAAACAACAAACCATTGTTCAAATGGTAGGAATGGGGTGCATAGCTAGAGCTGCCCTTCCAGGAAACTTGTGTTTTCTCTTGGAAAACGGCCGGCACACCGAGACGTTCCCATCCAATGAAAACATGTCGTCTATTCGACAGAAATACACGACGCGAATATATATCATAGGAGAAATCATCAAGCGTCACTTCATTTATGACGTAACCAAATCTGCAGGTCACTTCGATGATCTGAAAATTTAGTTCATAGGCGATACAAATGTATTGACTAACATCAAGTATGTCTGCGAATAGCTGTGAACATGTTTTTATCCTTTGCTCCGGGCTGTCGAAATCTTTGCACAATTCGGAAACTGGACAACTGTCCCTGAATGGCAAAAATATGCAAATCCGTACGAATGACCTACTTGACTGATGTTATAAGATAAGTGAAGCAGACATCCTTATCGTCAACTTCAACTTCCTCCATCTTCAGCAGATCGTTGAACATGTAGCCAACAGAGCGAGAAGACATCTAAATTGAGGACAATAATTAGAGTACAACGGTATTGGTGTAAACCTTGTTCAAGAACGAAGCCTCCAATAGTAGGCTAAAATTCTGAGAAGTCGGTACACAGCGCAATAGTGCATTCTAAAACCTCAAGTATGTGAAACTTTATATATTATAGCCAACCTGGTCCACATTCTTCATTGGAGACACAGAATAGATCAGCTCGTGATCATTTTCCTCTAGAAGTGCATTAACCTAAACATGAAATAAATGCAACTGTAACATTTAAGAAATAGCTTACAATCCACTCTCCCAAAAACGCGGTACCAATCACCAATTTGTACATTTCAGTGCTTACTTCATCCTTGATGGCAATGTCGAGGACGTCCTAGAATAGAATATGAATTACGAACAAATGAAGCGGTAACAAACATTGCATCTTCTTTTCTTCCCAGGTGATTCAGTCTTCTTTTTGCCCTCACTCTCGGCAGTCTTCTTGGCAGCAGGAGTTGCGGTAGTCTTCCTGGCAGGAGTTTCGGCAGTATTCCTGGCAGGAGTTTCGGAAGTCTTCTTGTCAGGAGTTGCGGGAGTCTTCCTTGCACGAGTTGCGGGAGTCTTCCTTGCAGGAGTTTCGGCAGTCATCCTGGCAGGAGTTTTGATCTTCTTCTTGATAAACGACGTAGAAGGCGTGTTTTCTTCATCACATGGTTCATCCTTGATCACGTTGTTCGCTACACGCAGACTCCTTCTTGAGGCTACCTTCGGGGGTTCTTTCGGAGTGCTTCTGCTGCGACCCATTACCCTGGAAACATCACGATTAGTACGTGGAAAATGGGAAACATTTAAAAATGAGGAAAATATTTAAATACTATAAAAAATTAATAAAAATACCAACTCTGTGAAATGGCTGTGTGATATCACCTTTTACGATATTGTAATAGGAAAACTTTGCTGCGAGACCAAATGAGTATGCCAGGACGGAGCAAATTGAATTTGCCAAATTCTAATATCATTTTTCCAGCCGTTTAGAAATACAATATTTTTCCAGCGTTTGAAAGGAGTGCTGTAATTTAACCTCGCTGTCTCCGTTTGTGAGCCATGAATAATGGTTGCAACTAATATTATCCTAATTGACAGAGTATTCATGTCGTAGAATTGTGCTTTTCCATATATGCAAACGGTAATCATCTGGCTTAGTATTCTTTTGTAGGTAATTTCCAAAAGCAAATAAAGAATGATTATAGAATGATGCGAATGACAGTTCTCGAGTTGCGATTTTCTGTGATATGCGGCATAGTGAACTGAATGATTGTTGTAGGAAATAATTAGTATTTACTCAATTTCTGGGTTGTCTGTTTACATTTGCATTCTAAACCGGTACGGTTATCAGCATCTATAATTATGAACTATACATCAAAATTGTCGCTAGAATGATATGGATTATACCAGTTTCGCTGTGGTGATCTATTCAACACAATCGGTTATTTCACACTCCACTGTTGAAATGTGAGCTTCATTAATATTTTGGGTGAAATTCGGATTCATTATTTCATAAAGTCTGATCACATATGTGATACTATGTTTTAAAGTTGGGCAGCTCGGCCCGAAAAAGCGAGCCCCAGCCCGAAATTAGAGTTTGAGCTCGGCCCGAAGCCCGAATGCCCGTTTTGATGAAAGCCCTTTTGAGCCCGAAACCAGATAGTATGTATCCGTATATATCCGAGTGTGTATCCGAACCCGATCACATATTTATTCCCTATCAATTAATACTTTACCAAACTGCTACAACAGTCCAATGTAGCTGCTGCCTATGGCACTTTTAAACAGTCTGGAATCTTCCGCAGGCCTTATCGGTTACAATTTTCGATGTGTCTTTTTCTTCTTATCGAAAATTCCTAGCCCACATAGCAAACACAGCTTTGCAGTTTCGTTCCGTTTTGGATCTGACTGTTCAGTTAGTTAATCTAATGTTCATTCCTGAACATAGCCCCGGATGTAATTTTATATTATATAAATGGATAATGAAAGCAATAGCGGAGTATTTTACGAGAACCTCATTCCACTCTTCATAATATGGACTTCGTGAATAGTGGGTTATCGGTTCAAGTTTTATATTGAATGTTATATATATTGTAAAAATTATTTGCAAGTTAAAGGTACCTAGACACGGGTTTTTAATGTTAATTTCAGATGAAAGAGCTAATTTTGCTGATTCTAATTATATAA
>JAQGAV010004063.1:0-11059 GCA_034691345.1 Phasmarhabditis papillosa | reverse complement strand
AATAGACTTCAATAACGCAAAAAGTGGGATGGTCCTTGAAAACCTAGGGTACACCGTACTTGCAGTATAACGCCTGTGACGAATTTAATAAATATACAAATATAATTACTTTGTATTGTTGTGGACTTGTTTTTAATATTAACATATATATGTTTAATATTAACAACATTTAATTCCTTTTATTTTTAGATAAGATATGCTCCATCGACTTCCAAACGAGATCCTCCTTAAAATTCTGGAGAAGACGAAGTCTAAGACGGTGAAAGAATGTAGATTACTGAATTCTCAGTTTGATAGTCTAATTCAACGATTCCAACTTAATCTGCGAAATATAGATGTGATACAGTAGGTCACGCAAAATGCAGTGGGGCCGGCAGAGCTGTTAAGCTAGCCTGACCTCATATTTTCTAGGTTTGACAGGCCAGACCAGGCCAACTCAGGCAAGCTTGTCTTAGCCACGCCCCCAAAAATCGATATTTTTCCAAATTTTTGTGAAATGTCGAATGTTATTCGGTACATAAAAGTAAAATATAATCATTATACAAGTACACAATGGTTAGATAAAATTTGCAAAAATATATGCCTGGGACGGGGATCGAAACCTGACCTCTTGCTTGATAGTTTTATGTAACAGTATACAAAACTGGCCTTTGTTGGCTTGGCCTGAGGTTTTTTGGTCAGGCCAGGCCCGTTTAACAGCTCTGGGGGCCAGTATGCACGGTCCCTTACTAACTATGAGGCTAAGATTATCAGTTTTTTATTCGGAGTTTTATCGTGTCTGTTTCAGTGTAGCAAAATACCCCAATGTAGAAGGATATCGCTTCGGACTAACGAGAGAGAAAGAGTATCCACGAGATATTAAGTGCAACACTTACGAACAAATGTTGTCGAGGCTGGTTATCCACATCGAAACAGTAAGCTCGTTATATAGTCTGTATTCAAACCTACTGTCCGCGCGCCGTTGCAGAGATGGTCAGCGGACGTCTCATTAATCGATCATTGAGGATCCATGTGCGTTCTAACAGTAGTTTTGCATTTAAATTTATGATAGAATTCTTTATTGCCTCAGCAATCAATTAATTAAATTTACGAGCCCGCTGCCCATTTTTGCAATACTGCTTAGAACAGTTCAATAAACAGTTCAATATCATAATACACTGGGATCTATAGTCCCAATTAGGGCTGGTAAAAGTGGGGGCCGGCCCGGGATGACCTTTTGACGCCCGGGCCGAATATTCCCGGCCCGGCCCCGATTTTCATACATTACTTAAATATTTACAGAAATACAAATTGTAATAATAAAAATGGTGAGAGTAAAGACAAAAAGTTTTTCCCCTACTTGGGTGGTCTAACTATACAAGAAAATAACATTAGATGCATTAGTTATAAAATATCGATTTTTTCAATTTTGGGTATTGATTTTCTTGGAAATTTTTTTGACTTTAGCTGGAAAGTAGGGTTGGGCCGGACCGGGCCCAGAAAATTTTGGCTTGGGCCGGCCCGACCCACCCCTGGTCCCAACCAAATTCAGGTGTATTAACCATATTGACTCTTCTCTACAGTTTAGTTATGGATGACTTTGGTTAGTTGGAAGTTTGGTTTCACTTTTAGAGACAACACAGTTGAGGTTCATATCAGATTCATATACAGCATTGTGTTCAATTACACAATAGTCTACGATAAATTACAAAAGATCACAGCGAGATGGTGTTATCAAACGGCCGTAGCGAGCCTAGTATAGTCTGTAACAAGTAGAAGCAACACTGTGATTTATATGCTCTATTCTTAAATTCTATTATAATGAATTGTCTATATAAACAGTGTCATCAATTCGAAACAATTTGTCCATATCTGGCGGTCTGCTCGTATCCGGCGGTATTTGTAGGTATCCGGCAGTATTTATAGGGATCCAGTGGTATTTACATGTATCCGGCGGTAAGGCTCGTATGCGGCAGTATTTGCAGGTATTCGGTGGACCACAGAATGGACTAAAAGTATATTTAACTTTTATTCTAACTACGATTATTTAGGTACGAAGTGTCAAAAAACTTGAATTCAGAGGAATTACCATAGACGAGGACCTCATAAGGGTGTTTATCAACCAACGTTGGCTTAGGTAGGGAAGTTATGTATTGACTAGAGATGGGCAGCCGGGCTGGGCAAAGTGAGCGGTCAAGTCAGCTGGGCTGGGTTGTTCAATCAAAGACGGGAGTTTAGGCTGAGCTGTGCTTTGTATATGCTAGGGCTGGGCTGGATTGGATCCAGCCCAAAATATCCATCTCTAGTATTGACTGCTTGAAGAGGCCAATGTAAAATGCCGGGTTTTTTGGTAATTGGCAAAGACTATTCGAAGTGTAACTACTCCTAACTGAAACAGAAATGCTATTTCAAAGGATAAAAATGAAAGATGGTGTTTTTAGGAGCACCCGTATGGCACCAATACACATTTATTTATATTCATTATTTATATTTATAACGGTTATATTCAGAAAGTTGGATAAACTTGAGGTGCGAGATTGCCATTCTGTCGGCAATACGGAGCCCTTTTGGTTCAGTTTTCTTTCGAAACTCCGCCTAGAATCACTAACCATACTATATATTGAAAACGAGCCACCATCCATGGATTCATCGCTTCCGCCAACGGTTAGTTTCCTATACTATATAACTGGTTTTGTTCTTCTGATTACTGCAATTAACAACGTGGTATAGTCAGATTCAAAAGTAATAAGGCCGTGTTCAAAATTCAAAAGATTCAAAAGTAAAAGATTTTTACTGAAAATAAAAGCGAAATGAATGAAAGCGGTGTTGAAAATCAAAAACAATACGCAGCATACACGGCCTTATTACTTTTGAATCCGACTATACATTTTTATGAGTTGGGTCCCTAAACTGTTTTTAGGCTAAACAGAACAAAGGTTTTTGCCCGGAGGAATTCTAGAAAAGAAAAATTCTTTATTACATTCAATCAATAACTTTGTCATAGCTGATTAGTGCGAATACTAAATATTTCCCCAAGCCTTATTTTAAAAATATGGCTTGAGATCTATGGGAATATCTGTACAGTAAACACTTTTTGGCAAAGGGGGGGGGGGTCATATTGTATTTTGTGCAACGTGTGCAATTTGAATTTCTCTAACTCAGGCCTGGTATTAGGCCGGCCGGGGCCGATTTCCCAAAATATCGGCCCCGGCCGGTGAAATTCCCAGCAATGCCCAACTGTTCTAGAGAAAACACATTCCAAATCGTTTCTAGAAACTGTAGAAGCGCCGCATAACCACTAGTACAAAAAACTAATTGCTGAAGCAATCGGGCATTTACCGATAAGACTGTCTCTCTCTGTCTAGGATTACAACTGTGTATAGCTGGGGGTGAGACCACCAAAAATTGGCCATTTTCCTGTGTTTTCTCCCGATATACTACACTTCGGATCTGCTAAAAATTCAGACAACCGTAACTACATTGTATATTCTAGATATTGAATAATGTTCGCTCATTTGAATTCGTGTCATGGAAAAGCAGTCTGGTGGAAATCCCGTGGATGAAGGATAATGTTCTCGAAAATTATTTGGCCGAGGGAAAAACTGTTGATGTCTATAAGGCTTACAACAGCTTCACTCTTGAAGGAGTGAAGCTATTTCTTAAGGTAGTTTTGACCTTTATATTTTAAAAAATAAATTCGCTAGACCTATTCTATTCCAGCCTAGTGGTTAGAGCAGCGGTCTCTGAATCGGCGTGGATCTGAAGCTGTGGGTTCAACTCCCCGTAGCTGCAGAAGGCTTGGGAAACTAGCAGCTTATGTATTCCATGTTTCGGGTACCCGAAGATTGAAAGTTAGAAAGGAGCCCTCTCTGCTCAGAATATTCCGGAATGAATGGCATAAGCCATGCATCGAAGACATCTACTGTTATTGTGATACAGGAAATAAAATACTTTAAATACTTTTAAAATTCTATTCTAATAAGCTAATGGATCTTTTATTTAAGAACATATCAAAATCTGGGCGCAGCATCAAGTTGAAGGCTGGTATAATGAAGAATGTGACTACCAATGATATGGATAAACTCCTCAAAGAACTAAAGGCCGAATATGAACAAAAAATGAATATATCATATATTGGGTCAGATTTACAATAATTTTATCACGAATTTGTGCATCCCTAAATTTTTAGGGCTTAGCTAGCACGTAAGATTGGATTTCGGGTTCAATTTTCGAAAGTAGCGGGTTACCGGGTATTGTTAAGCTAGCAATACCCGGGAAGAGCCAACATAAAAATACCCTGGTATTTTGAGGCTCCTTTCTCAAGCCTTCGACCCGGGCCGATTTCCAAAAAAAAAGTCAGCCCGGGCCGTCCCGTGAAAGTCCAAGCCCTCCACCCCATACGCAACTTCACGAGTAAGTTTCAAGAGTGCGTAGCAGAAACGTGCGAAATTTCGATTTCAATTTTAATTTTAATTGGCCAACGGTGCACAAATCATTTACTTCACTTTCAGGTGGATACACTGGGAGCGAAGCAGGAGATCGTTATGGCAGCCTGCAGAAATTTACCACTAGCTTAATTTGTACGAAGTTAATATATAAATAAAGGTTACATTTCTCCCACTTATTATTCGACAAAATACTAATCTAACGACCGGATTCTTTCAAAATGGTGGTTGAACAATGGCCCGTTGGCTCCTTCAATCCTCCAGAAGCGCGACAAGTACAGCACATGTGGATATATATTTTATGTACATTATGTGTTTATGTGTTTCTTATGTTGCGTCTTCGAAATAAAACTTTCTATTCTATTCTAAACCGTCATTACACCTGATTTGAGATCAAAAGCTCAATTGTCGATTGGAATACTCTGTTGGTCCATTTATTTACATAAAATAAGGAAAAGAAATGATTTTTTGTTATTTTAACTTGCCGACTACAACTTTAATATGATTACAGATATAATATAAGACATGTGGGTTGCAGTCCAATGCAATAGTAATAATGGATACAGATATAATATAAGACATGTGGGTTGCAGTCCAATGCAATAGTAATAGTGGATACAGATATAATATAAGACATGTGGGTTGCAGTCCAATGCAATAGTAATAGTGGACACGGCTCGCCAACGGAGACAATCAATGGGATCGAAGGAATGTGCTCCCATTTTAAAGTTAAACTTCAATTTTCTCTAGAACGCTTGAACCAAATCATTTGAAAAAAACTCAAGCGCACAGATTGAGATATGGAATTTCTAATGATATATAAATGAAAAAAAATTCTTTAATAACAAAATCCAGGAATTGAGCCGCAATGTTTCATCATTTGAAATTGCACTGTCCCATTAGGGCGCCACGAGCCGTGTGGAGTGTTACTTGCGCAATTTTCTGTAATTTTGCGTACATTTTCTTTTTTAACAAATGTTCAGAACAATTTTCGACGAGATTCTTACTTAACACTTTATTATTACTCTACAATCAAACTATAATTCAATGTACACGAAGCTTATCTTATCAAAAAAGCGGCAAACTCTGTCGGAAAGCTTATACCGTTTGTCATTGTTTTCAGACGAGAAATGGGCAGACGCAGAGTCAACATTTTTCCAACCGGGCTGCCTAGGCCATTAATATTTTAAAATTAAAGAAACGGGTATTTCAATTTTATACCGTAACTTCGAAAAAAAAAGAAACTTCAAAAAACTTGATTAGCAAACCTCCTCTTTTGTTAATGCTAATCAACTGACTTAAAGAGAAGTTGGAAACCGTATCGTGAATGTAACCATCAGGGTTGTAAAAAGGCCGACCGGGATTCCCAACCTTTTTTTGTAATTTCCCGCCCTGTGGCCGTAGTATAGAAACGGTGCCCGGGCAGTTTTTAGCCTGCCCGGGCAACAGTTCTCAACTGCTCGGGCAACCAAAAACTGACCGGGCACCCACCCGGGCGTTCCCATACTTCGACCACTGGTTACAATGTCATAAAATAGAATCTCAGATCGGTCGAAGGGAAAGTTTATCTCAAAAGTTCTTCGCTTAATGAAACGGTATGGTCAGCACCGAGAGTAATAATGGAGTGTTATTTGCGTCTTTTTTGAATTTTTAACACCGCAGCTACAGGAAAATTGCACGCGCGTACTTGCAAAGTACAATATTGAACGGAGAGTAGCCGCCAGATGCTGGCGCGATGCTCGCAAAAGGGGCTCAGATGAGCGTTGAATTCTTTACACTCCATCATTACTCTTGGCGCTGACTATATCTTTGCATAAAACCGCAATAGCTATTAGCACTGCAAAAGACATTGTAGTGGTTGGCATTTCGCCAGAGCGAGCTTTTCGTGCTCAAGGTTAGTGCTGGGAATTTGACGGGCCGGGACTGGGCCGAAAATTTAAGAAACAGGCCCGCCCGTCCGGCTCCTGCTCAAGGTGAATAAGTCGGGTATAAATAATCGGTTTGATTTAGGTTTTTGCTACATTTGAACGCCACTATTGAAACTATTGAAACTAACGCAAAAAAAATGAAGCTGAATGGTTAACTGGATAGTTTAGCTGTTACGCTCGTTTTTGACCGAGACGAGTCCAATATTTTGCTACTAGCGATCCCTGGCAAGTGGTTATCCCCCTTTAGTCGTAGCGGTTTTTAAGTCTGCCCGTGCAAATCTAGAGTGTTCCAATTGATTGAAAGCGTTGCGAAGGCTTCTTTTTTCGATGACTCACCCTGTCCACAATCAGCTACCTCGTCATTAGACTTACAATTTTTATCTTTTCCGGTTTTTTATAACTTTTCTGGTTTGTTCTATGTTCTTATCTATTTTGCAGAATCTTTCAACTGAACTAGAATCTGAGTATATTGTGAAAACCAAACTAGAGTTGGGCGTTTCAATTTGAAATTTCGAGTAACTTGAAAAACTTGAAAATTTTGAACTTGATTAACAACCCTAACTTTGCCTCAATTAATAAAATACTATTTCACTACTTTGCTCCAAACAAGGGTAGTACATAAAATTAGCTATTTGTTTATGAAAAAGTAGAAAGTACTTTTTGCTACATTTGACCTGTAAAGTGTCCGCTGTTCGCTTGCACTTTGCCTGACACTGCCACTCGCATGCGCCTAGCAAGCCGGGGGTATCCCTAGTCTCAGTGGTTTTTGGACGCCGCC
Source organism: Phasmarhabditis papillosa (assembly GCA_034691345.1). Lineage (NCBI taxonomy): Eukaryota > Metazoa > Nematoda > Chromadorea > Rhabditida > Rhabditidae > Pellioditis > Pellioditis papillosa. The sequence goes on along the minus strand of JAQGAV010004063.1, from coordinate 3,929 downwards.
GTCTGAGTGTAGAGTGTTCTAAATTGTCGCATTGGAGCGCTGCTGGCGTCATTGATTGTCCTTTTCTTGGTCAGTTTGTCGTGATTCATCGTTTGGTTTATATGTTGAGTTTATAATAGATATAGTCGGATTCAAAAGTAATACGGCCGTGTTAATAAGCAGGAGTGTGGTAATATTTTGTCTGAGTAAGGCAGTTCGAAAGCAAGTTTGCAATCTGCTGATATCGCGCGCGTAGAATACCAGCAGGTGTAGTGTTAAAAATATCGAAATACGCAGCATACACGGCCTTATTACTTTTGAATCCGACTATAGAATATTTATTGTTCGAACACTAGATCATTTGTATCACTTTTTTGATACTTCACTTTCTTGATCGTAGTGTTCTGGAAAAGCTTATATTCAATTATTTATAACCTCTTCGAATTCATTTCTTCCATTCTCGTATTGTTCATTAATCTTGCTTAAAACTTATTACTAACGTATTAAGTTAAAAGACTAACATGTTTTATTGTTGATGTAGAACTTACTTATTATTTATATTTAACCACTAATTCCGGCATTATATTTAACCACTAATTCCGGCATAATAAATCTACTTGTGCGTATATTTTCGGTTTTCGAATACTTTCAGAGCCATTTTTAATGATATTCTTGTTTTAACACTCCATTATTACTCTCGAATGAGACTATAGCAGGTTCCATATTATTACGACTTGGTTATAAGTACGTGATTTATAAACTGATATATTTCCTGTAATCGCACATATCACATAATAACTGGAGATTTCTTCGGCGCAGGGTTCGGCCATTCATTTCGGAATATTCTGAGCAGAGACCGCTCTTTTCTAACATTCAGTCTTTGGATGCACAAAACATGGGATAAGTAAGCTGCTGGCTTCACAAGCCTTCTGCAGCTACGGGAAGTCGAACCCACAGCCTCAGATCCCCGCCGATTCAGAGACCGCTACTCTTACCACTAGGCTAAAGCACACCGCTATAAGTACGCTCCTTATAATTCTAGACAGGCTTTCTCATTAACCAAATATGTTTACCTTATTATTGGTTTATATAAGACACTGGGGCCGTAGTATAGAAACGCCGGGGTGGGTGCCCGGGCAGTTGTTTAGCCTGCCCAGGTAAAGTTGTGGAACGATACAATAGATGTATTGGATCCCACGAAGAGAATGATGGAACATCAGTTCTCAATGGAATCCCACAATCCTTTCGCAGCAGCAGTTCCCAATGGCAACACTCAAACCCAAGCATCTCAGAACCATGCAACATCCCAGCCTCTGTATCAACATAAATAGCGATCCATAATATTGAATAAATATGTTAGTACCTCACTAAGCCTTCTACAAGATCTCCTTCACTGTAACTAGCAGAAATACCAAGATGCGCCCTTTCGACATTGAAGCATGCAAGCAACAGGTAGACAGTGCATACTATAGTTTGCCGGGCTATCCTCCCAATATAGTTGATCGTTTTCTTTACAACTACTCACACATTTATTTATTACTACTATTACTAATATTATTTTTTGATCAATGTCTTCTACTGACGAGCCCCGCATTGATCGAAATTGCTTCGTCTAGACCTAGGGGCGAAACGAAGTAATTTCTCATAAATCATTCTTACCACAGTTTATTTCATAATAGCAAAATTTTCTTTTTCCTTTTTCGTATTCAATGAATTTATATTTATATTTTTATTTTATTTGATGCCGCTTGAAAGTTGACCCGTAATTTAAAGAAAAAGAGAGCCCACCGTATTATTATTTAAACATTATAAAGAGCTGATAATTTGCTCAATGACAAAAATGGTTGTCGCTTTTTTTAGATTCTCAATTATCACAATATGTATCGCTCGAAGCACAATTCTCCCAATGTCACCAGGAATGTAACACTAGACAACGCCGCGCAGAATTGGGCCAACACTTTGGCATACAAATACAATTATCTTCAACACGAGAAACCCACTAGGTTAGTTTCGTTTTCACTGAACGACAACTGTTGGTTATATCATGACTAACTTGTTCATTAGAGGCAAGTACTAATGCCAAAAAATGGTTACTTCCATTGAAATAAAAGTTTTTCGACTCCCCGAATTTACACAAGTTACGTTTTTGCCTTAAAACTTATTTACTGCTTTTAACACTTTAAGAGGGTATGGTGAAAATCTGTACAGTTATTGGACTACCGGCCAGCTTCCGAATGCTCAAGCAATGGCTGAGGAAGTAGTGACCGCATGCTATAATGAAGGAAAAGGATACAATTATAATCAGTAAGTACAAACATACTAATACACTACATTCATGTGAATATAAAAACTTTGAAATTTATATGGAGTACCTGACAAATCCTATTTCAAATTTTTATAACCATTGAAATCTGATTTAATTGGAAAAACATGGTTATTGGTAACAATTAATTAAGTAAAATCTTACTGAACAATATAATTAAGAATACATATTCAGGTTCAATCCAACGATTTTGAATCAAGTTGGTCACTTTACCCAACTTGTCTGGAAAAGTTCAACTTCAATCGGTGTCGGCATAGCAATTCGCGACTCGAATCCAGCTTACATATATTTTTGTGTTAAATATAATCCTCCAGGAAACGTCCAGTCCACCGAAAAGTACCTTGCGAATGTTACTCCACCCGTTGGATAAGCAATTTTGTCTGCATATTTCGTATTTTCTTAAATAACTTCTGTTGTATCTTGGTATCTTAAAATAGATTCTATAACCGACTGCTTCAAAGTTTTCTACATTTAATAAAGTATGAATTACAAAAACCAATTTCAAAAGTAGGGCGTTAGCTCTGGGTCTTTTTGGTCGTTCAAAATAACACTATGCAATGAAGGGCGTATAATTTACCAGCAACTCGAGTACTTTGAGGTATTCTATACCCAACATGATCGTCTGATAATATTTTCCTACAAGGGAGCTCTTTAGCAAACTTCTGTAGCCAGCTATGCTGCTGGTCTTTATTGTACTTTCTACAAATTATGGATAGGATTTGTAGTTGTTATGTTTATACAGTAATAATGTTTACATAAGCTCACCAACATTTCTGGAAGAATAGGCGACACCAGGGCTACAATAACGGCTGAGTACAAGAAAATGATCACCCAGCACATACAAAATCTCTTATGATAATATGATTACTGGAATAAATAATTGTAACTGTAATTGTATGTTTATAAACAGATATATTGTTGTGTGCCGGTGCGTCATATATCAGTTCAAATCCTAAAAGCTGTTGAAACTGCGGGTTTGAAATAAGTTATAGTCAGTAAAAGCAACTCGTTCGATTGATCAAGCTTTTATTTTTTGAATTTAAAATCAGAGAAGGGGCTTAAATGGTGTAGTTAACAATTAACGTTACTTTTTATAACTTAGTCGGAATTTTGCGTGCCGGCCGGCATTTTCCCAGCCCCGACTCATTGTCAGTAGAAAGTCAATCAGTCAAACATATCTCAATACTTAGCTGAGAAATGAACATATATCACTCACGTGCTTTGTCATTATGATATAGAATTAGTTGTAGAACTATACTTATTTGTAACTTCGAACCGTAACATAAATTTCTAATATATTCTAATTCAGACCGAGTTGGAGTGATCTTATTTCCAAGTCCCGCACCATTAAGATACTCTTATTCCTGCTCTATATATGCCATGTTGCGTACTCACGACTGTTCTGGTGTTTGGAGGACAAAATACTAGAAGTAGGTTTTTGTATTTTTTGAAGCACGAACAAACCTGAACGGTTTTTTAATGAACTCTTTGATTTCAGAGCATTGACTCGGAAATTCGTCAAAAATTTCAAATTGGCGCAATGGATAGACTTGGTTGGATACATGGTTACAACGCTAAAGGTGTAATGTAAACGGGAAAATACCAACTGGAGCAAACGTCAATTGGA
>JAQGAV010004062.1:0-11067 GCA_034691345.1 Phasmarhabditis papillosa | reverse complement strand
GAGCTGTATATAATTTAAGAATTGGAATAAATATAACACATAGTTGAATATACAGAGAGAAATTTTGAGAGCAGATCTTGCATTCTACGCGCGCGGTATCAGCAGATTGCAAACTTGCTTTCGCTGGCCTTACTCAGACAAAATATTGTAACACTCCTGCTTATTAACACGGCCGTACTTTTGAATCTGACTATAATCTTAAAACATTTTCTAACAGTAAACTGTAGTGCAGGTCTGTCAAAACATTTCGAATTCTAAGTTTTCGTCTTTTGAACGTTTGGGAAATCGCTTGCAAAAAGCGGATAATGTATGCAGGAGTGGAGTTTTGTCGGACCAGGCCGTATATTTCAGATATTTATAACTCTAGATTTTCAAATTTGTTTTGATACCGGGTAACGGCCGGCCCGGCCCGGCCTCATTTTTCTAAACATTCAAATTTGTTTTGATCACTGTTAACGGGCGGGCCCGGCCCCCGCTCGTTACCAGGGCTTTTTTCTGATCTCCTGATAAATCCAACTATCAGTCAAAAGAATAGCATCTTTTTTAGGTATATGATATAAATTCTGCAATTGTCTTATTTGGTGAGGTGGCCACAAACCTATTATTAAGAAACTCTTCATTCTTACTGTTTTTAAACAAAGCTGATCTACTAAAGGAGTTCTTTCCTAATATTGATTTCGACAACACATTTCCCAGATACAGAGGTAAGGTCCCTTTTGAAGGGTAGACTTATAGTTTGATAGGAATCTTAAACCACACTATAGTATATAGTCTATCTCGAGACATAGATTTCCAGCGCGGTATCACGAGCGGGGAGCCGTTTCTAAAAAAAAAGTACTTTTGCCGAAAACGCACCACGTGGACCGATTTTACATTCATTTTTTGTAACACTGCGCCTTGCTCGTGATGCCGCGCTGGAAACTTAGGTCTTGAGATGGACTATATAACCCGGGGTATTCTTTGTGAAACCCGTTCAGACAAGTATAGCAATTGTTTTTCTAATTTTGCACTTGTGATCCTTATAATATAAGAAAATGTTAAATTTGGAGCTTTGTTAAATAAGATTATCGAAAGTACCGTAACCCAGTAACACTCTGTGGTTAAATACAGTAACCTGTGACTACCAAATACCGTATCCATCTTTAACTTGTTCCAGGACCACCAGTCTGGGAAACCCTCTTATCGACAGTACGTGAGATATTTATGGAAGCTGCAAAGCCACGGCGGAACATTCTAACACACGTGACGACAGCAACAAATACGGAGAATATTAAGGTAATCTTTTAAACTATTATTTATTCCGTATATAAATGTATATGACATGACGGGTGTTCTCGTTATTCTTTCCATCTTTGGGGCAGCTAGAAGTCGGTTTGCGGGAATCATAAGAGAATATTCAAGCATACATTCCACGGTTGCTCAATCCGGCTTAAAGTTAAAGTATTTTATTTCCTGTAATCGCACATATCACAATAACCGTAGACTTCTTCGGCGTAGGGGTTCGGCCATTTATTCCAAAATCTTCTGAGCAGAGACGGCTCCTTTCTAACATTCAGTCTTCGTTAACGGAACGGGGAAAGTATCGAACCCACAATCTTTCCTCCTCACAGATTCATAGGCGGGCTCGCTACCAGCTGAGCTACTACGCCCCCTAAGGTAAGCTTAGCTGGTAATATCTAGCGAGGCCAGTCCGAACCGGATTGTGGTTGCTCGGTTGCAAAAACCAGGGTTGCAAAACGTCCGGCCTGGGCCCTTTGCCAAAATGTTAGGTCTGCTCAGAAAGTACCCAACCTATTCCCGAACCTGCTATTGGGCCAGGAAGGGTTTTTGAACTTTGAAGACTCCGTAGGTTATTTCAGATTGTCTTTGCTGGTTGTGTGGACCATGTTTTAAAGGAAAATGCCAAGGCCGTCGGCTATCAATAAATTTTAGGATAACTTTCATGTTTTATTGTTACAAATAAAGATTTTATTCCAGACAGTAAATATACTAATAGTTAACAGTATTGACCGGATTAAAACACGTTCATTGGTTACTCGGACTAATCGGCCTCGTATCGGCCTCGTCGGCGGACTAATCGCTTGCAGCTAAAGGTCTAAAAAGTTGAATTAGAGCACAGATTGCTCTAGTTGCTCTAACAAGCACAGCCTTTGAATGATGTAAGTTATTAAATAAGTTAATCTAAAACATTTTATTGTTTGAAACATTACAAACATATTATTACAAACAAACTGCAGTGCAGGTCTGTCAAAACATTTCGAATTCTAAATTTTGTATCACTGTGTCTCTTCAGAACTAGGGAAATCTCTCGATTGATTCGGTCTCGGTGGGTTGATTGTCGCTAGGGGGCATAGAATCACCTCTTGTTTGGGGAAATGGAAAAAGAAAAAATGAAAATAGCTAAAAATAATACAATATTTATAACGCTAAACTGTGAAATTAGCTTCACATTTTCGTTTTGATAACGGGTAACGGCCGGCCTAATTTTTCTGATCCCCTGATAAATCCAACTATTAGTCAAAATAATAACATCTTGTTTAGGTGTATGATATAAATTCTGCAAGTGTCTTATTTGGTGAGGTGGCTAGTTGACTGGAAGGTGGAGTTTGTTCAGCTTTTATTTCCTGGGTTCGTCGGCCAGGACCTCCTCTCATAACTTGACGAGGCCTATTTCCTCTGGCTATTGTTGGTGCGTTGGTGGCAATTTACGGTTACGGAGGGTTCCCTGGAGTTTGTGGTGTTTTCCGGCTACTGAAGAAGGTTTGCCTCTTCTTCCAGGTCGATAGCCATATTTTCTAGCGAGACGGCTAGTTCGTTCTCCACTGAAATTTCTATTTTTTTATTTGAAAACCTCACACGGGGTAATTTTCTTCTTCAGAATCCTTTCCTTTTATACTGGTCCAGGTGTCAGGTGCTGGCTGTGCTAGGCTTTTGGACTCGCTTCTTGTTCATGTTCCCGTGGCTGTTGTTCTATGCCACGGACACGTGACATTACCAATATAACCTTACTGGTTTACCCTCTTGAGTTTCTCGTTTGAGAAATTTCTTCAATAGTCTTCAAGTAGGAGTGATTTTGGTTTTCGAAAAATGATTAAACTACATTCTTTCAGTATGTAGAACAAAAATCAATCAAAGGAAAATTACGTAATAATATTTTTAGTTTAGTATAAAGAATGCCATTGATAAAGGTTACCGCGTCGAGGAAAGAATTGACGCGTTCTAACACTACCATCACCAGAATGAAGAAGTTAATTGAGCCGTTCCGAATAAACAACAATCTGGAATACACTTTTACACTGCACTAATACATATATACAAAAAAGAAAAGTTAACAGAGAACTTTGAAAACTTTTGATTTTGTAAGCTTTGCGTTCCGGTCTACCGGATAACCAACAACGTTTAGAACCATGTTTCGCAATCTCTCTTTGAATCCAGTAACGATTTTTCCGAAACATTCCAGCTGAGTCCCTCGGTTACCCACATATTCCAGAATAGACCCTCATTTTTCGCTTCGAATTTCGGCTCCCATTAAAATGATTATGTGGTTAATATTTTGTCTATTTAGTAATTATCAAGGTTTCTCACATCATTAAGAGTAAATATTTCGAAACTAGGCTATTATTGTTCAATTGGAAGCTTTTGAATTTGTCTTTCCAGTAACGACAAACTCCGTACGCCCGGTCCGTGTCTTACACGAATTGCTGGCAGCACAGTAAACGTAATGAACAGTTGTAACTGCTAGGGACTGGTCGGTATAATCTGTAACAAGAAAAAGGCTGCAAGGTGCGGTGTTATAAAGGCTTTCAGAAATTGCTCAATTTTCGTCGCAAGTAGATGTTCTTTGTATGATTAGAAGCGCAATTTACTGCTTGTTACTAGAAAAATATCATGGTGTCTTTTTGCGATGGTTTGATTTAATAAAACCCAAGTACGTAATTGCGAAAGCCCTCGTTTAACACCGCACCTTGCAGACTTTTTCTTGTTACAGACTATAAAAGGAACCCGATTATGAATCAATGCCGACCCGGTTTGACCTGATTTCTGAAATTACATGTAAATATTTTCAAAAATCTGCAAAAGAGTTTTCTTTTCATATTCGAGCCTACAAAACCCGATTACCAGCGGTTCACCAAACTAATAGTGCTTATATAGTCCGCGGACTAATCGCTTGCAGGAGCTTACGGTACGAACTGCAAATTTATTATAGTTTATTAAACTATTAGAGCAAATCGGTGCTCTAATTGGAATATATTAGACCTTTAACTGCAAGAGCCTTTAACAATCTAGATTAGTCCGCCGACTATAGCCGCAATTCGTTCCCGTTTAAGAACAATATGAATCACTCGAGAATTTAAATACGAAAAAGTAAACGATTTGATACGAGTACATAACGATTAAGTTTTTCACTCTGGTGAAGTAATTCGCTTCGATGATCAAAAAAAAGATTCCTTAAGTTTAATATCATAAGTTCACGGCGAAACGCCATTCGCCAACGTTCCCGTGGCTGTGACGGTAACGTTGAAAACAAGCGTCGAAATTGTGTCAAACAGAAAAAGTAAAGGTTTTAGCACATTCAATTATTGCTCGATACCTTCTCATAAAAGTATTCTAAATCAAAAATTGAACGAGTTAAGATATAAATAAATAAACATGAATCATAACAATATAAATATTCAAATAACTGGTGATCATTGGCACGACTATGCTACTGTTAAATGTACTAGTGTTCGGTTATTTGGAAACCACTCTATATAAGTCTAACAAGATATCAGTAAATGAGCAACTAGAACTTTATTCAATATCAACAATAACAACATGCATATCAGAGTGTAAAACAATGAGATTGTAAGATTGCTCAAATATGGAGACAACAAGTTTTAACAAATATTCAGAACAAGAATCTTAACCAACAGATAAATTCAGTACCTCGCGAAAATGATTGATCAATTGCTGCATACTGGTAGTTTGTAAATCATTCAGCCCATTACTGACCAAGGAAGCGGCAAACGCCTGAAATTGACTGCATTTATGAATGAAAAAAATACAAAGAATATTAGCGAATATATATTTTCACTTTAAGTTTAGCGAATCATTGGGTTAGAAAATAAAAACATTTAAAAGCCAACCAACCTCTTCGCAGAGCTGTAGAACTGTTCTACTAGGGGCAACACCCACGGACATGGCCACTGCAGCTTGCGTCAACATGCTAGAGCGCTGCGGATTACCGATAGGAATATATCGCCTAAAATAGAATGATAAATATACATCAAAGATACATTATTAACCTGTACGCAGGAAGATGTACAAGCGCGTATTTGTGAGGCACTTTATAGTCACCTAATTTGAGAGCGCTGCTGCAAAGTCTCTTAGAGATCATCATCAGATGCACGTTGTACGGTGAGAGAATCTACAATAAGGAAATCAGAGTTATTATTTTGGTGACACTAGCGGTTCGTTATGTTAGAAAGATCCAAAAAGTTACTTTCGAAAGCTTCTCGTATTTCTCAACCATAAACTTCAGACCATTTGGCGTATCTTGAAATAATAAATGAACTCGGGGATTTTTTGATCGAATAACATACCTGAATTCTGAGTAAGCTCGTCATCTACCATCGCACAAGTAACACTGGCTTCCTCATTTGCAGAAATTGCCTGGAAAGTTGATTGATCCACTAGCACACTAATTTCGTAGTATTTGGTGAAAAACTTCGCCTGCACGCCTATGAACTAATACAATCTTCAGTTTGCATATTTAGCTGATAGCAGGACGCTAATAGACGTAACAAACCTCGTCAATAGTAATTTCACTAACTGCTCCACACTTGTTGCAGGTCAATTCCTTGGCAGCTGGATCCAACAGACAGTAGCTCTCTGGGCAGCAGCTTGAACGGATCGAACCATACATAAAATCCTAGAAAAATGCTAATGCAATGTGAATTAAGAAGATTATTTACAATTGTGGGATCCGAGCAAACTTTACACGTACATACGAAGTAAAATGTGGAGAGCCATTCCTGGCGATCTTTCTTTAATCTGAGAATCTCAGTGTAACCCACAGTGAGCTAAAACAGTTGTATACGACATAATGTTTATTTCCAACGTACGTTCGTCGAATATTTCTGGTCTTTGTTTGGTGAGCGAAGAATGGCTTTGGGTCCTGCGAAAGTAACGAAGACATCTGGAGCACAACTGTGGTTATGAACCGAGAGCCTAAATTAAAATGTTTTACATCTTCCAATATATTCAGTATTATAGACATTAGAGCCCTTGACATGGAACTATTCGAGAAAGCTAAGTTACTACGTAGTTGAACGATTATATACCCTGGGGTTTAAATGATGAGAGCCCCGCTGATAATCGTTAATTTAAAACTAACCCCAAATACAATCCCGAACCAGCACCATCCATACCAGGATCAAACCTATTGATAACAATCTAAAAAATGCATATTTAGGGAAATGAACCCATTCCCTCACTTTTCCATAAATGGATATGATGAGATCTGGGCTCGGGGCAAACTTCTTCCCCATGTATTCAGGGACCATATGTAATAGAGATGCCACTACCTCCGCACGTCGAGGATCCTTTTGAATTTCGTCACGATCTACAATTAATCTATTTAAAAATATTCTTGCGACCAAATGCCAGTGCGATTAGAACGACTCGTATATATTTTAGGGAAAATATTATCAGGGATTAACGTTACAGTATATGTTCAAGAACATATTACGAGGAAAAATGAAAGAAACTTACGATCTATGAGGTCCGCATAAACGCGTCCATTGAATGTCGCCTTCTGGGCTTCGTCTCCTCGTCTCAATTTGAGAGCGATTCTGGCAATTAGACGACACATCCAATCAGGAACATGGGGTGCGCAGTTAACCAGGAATGAGCATTCATGCTAAAAGAACGGGGTAAAAGACAGACATAATTCATCCGAGGAACATGGCCTATCTCTCCATGAGCCACCTCTACATTCCAAAACCAGATAATTCCTCCAAAAGAACAGGCTTTTGTAACAAACCTTATGATTCACCCAGTCCTTCTTTTGGCACTCTTTGTCACAATACTTGACGACCCGACATCCAATGCATCGAGATAGAGGGCGGAGTTGCTGAAAACGAACGAAGATGGATAAGTAAACATACTGAAATTCGGGATGAGACCGTGTAATCAAAATAAAGTTAGGTCAAACAGTAGCAAGGGGATTTCACCAATTTTGTTCAAAACGACCAGTAGCCTATAGCTAATTGGTGAAAGAAAAAACTACCCTCTTACATAGTTGAAAATTTTTTCGTGATCTCTGAAAAGCTTTGGTGTTCACCAATTATTCAAAATTTGTTTAAAATACGAGTCTCTTGCATAAGAAATACTGGCATTTGTCGCTCCTCGAACCGCACCGCAGTGAAAATGGGTTAGCATGGGTCAGCAATTGACTGACATATATTCAAGGAATGATTTGAAGAGGAAGAAAAATACCAGCAGCAATTTTGTCAGGTGTTAAGCCTCATTGAAATAAAACAAACCTTAGATGCGAAGCAGAATGAACAAACTATATCGAGATGTTCATCTTTCGCAACAATTGCGAACGGTAGTTCTTCAGCTAAAATAGCCATTACCCTAAAATTTCGATATTTCTATGAAAATGATAAGAAATAAAAATGTAAAACGAGACAAATACACTACTACTTGACTACTTGACACAGCGGGCTGACTAGTCCAATCTGGCAGGCTGCCAACGTCAACGAGTGTGCTTTTATTAGCAATGGCTTATTTTGCGGTTTTCATATTTAACGAAAGACGTTGTATTTCCTTCAGTATTACTTTTTATGCGGTGCCACTAGATCCATTTTACTGTGAAAAAATGAAACAGAAAAATCATAAACAAGGTAAAAAACTGACTTTACCAAAATTGTTTTCGTGTCGGGACCCAGTTACCCATTCTTTGTCTACTTTTTAGCCAAAATTGCGGGGGACGAGAATTATTTTCGAGTTCCCCGTACCATTTTAGCTCAAGGTACATATTTTGCTATTAAAGGCCGGGCCCGAAAAAAGTTTATTCATTCAAAATTCAAGAATCTCAGGGTAAAGAAAGTGCTTTCGCTATACCATACCCTTAGTGGATTCCCATAAGTAGTGTATTGCTTGAACCTAAAACTCCTCTTCCGGATATTCTCTTCATTTTATACTAACAGCTTTTCTTAGGAGGCTGCAAATAGGATGGTAGGTTGCTTAACATTTCCATCGTTTTACTTTTTTTGTCGAAATCGTTACTACCATTTGTTTTTAAACTCTAAAAATGGGCCAGTTAACAAATCTGAATATATTTATCATTTATGCTTCAATTCCTATCAAATTGTTAACTTAAAATAGTGAAGTGTTGATAAAAATTTGTGAAATTGACTGAACAGAGTATATTTATCAGTAATCTCTTTAATTTCTCAAATAATTATCTTTATAGGCGAGATCAAACAAAAATAGTAAGAATATTGAATCGGTGATTTCCATGAGAAAACGATTGGTAGGTTTTTGAAGCTAAGAATACCGGGCTCCAAAAAACAAGCGACCTCCAATTTTTTATGGCAACGCTGTAGCTTCAAACGGGAATATTCTAAAACCACCGAGTCAAATGGACTGGGTTCTATTGCATTTTCTCAAGGGAATACTATGGGTTTTTGGTTCACAAAAGTAAGACTGGAGACCTTAAGCGACCTGTTCTCCAGCCAATCTAATATTAGACAACATGTAAAAAGAAATAAACATATTTGTTTTTAGCGAAAGAATGCTCGTCGCAGATCCGCTGCCAATAAAAGCACCGCCAGATCGAATAAAGACTACTCCACCACAAGATCTACAACAACCAACAACGACTGCAGTCGTTCTGGCAAAAGACTAAGTAAGAAAAATCATAAGTTTAGGAAAATTCTTAAGAAGGAGCACCCAGTGCTTAACAAACCTATTTTGGATACCGGTACAGGGCCTAGGGACATGCTTATGATTGGTAGCAGTAGTGCGTATTTATGGAGTTATCTATGGGTCCGAACCTACCAGCCAGAATTGGTTTTGGTTTTGATTGTAAATATCCGAATACTTATGTATATAATTCATAAAAAAGTAGCAACAGAGCACACAAAAAGGTAAAGTATTACAATTTATACTCTCAGAATACAAGAGTCGTCGTCGCTCGTCTTCATCGAGCTCCAGTCGAACCGATTACAGCAGTTCCAGCAGCAGCAGTTCTAGAGGTTCGCGGTACTCTCGTAGCGAAAAGAAGATGAAGAAACGTGTCACCAAGAAGGAGAAGGTTACTGTACCCACGAAGAACAAGAGGTTTGTTATAATTGAATGCTATAGCACGACCTATATTTTTGTATTTTAGACGTGCTTCAACGAAGAAACCGGAGAAAAGCTCTTTTTCTATAAACAAGACTAGTTCCCAAACGAGGTAGATACCGCTAGAAGTTTAGGGATTCTGTGAATCATCAGAGAACTTGTTTGGCCCAGGCCTGACGATGTTCAGAGTTTAAACCTCATCTTTTGGTTTTTACCTGACTCCAAAGAGCTAAATACCTAGATTTCCTGGGCAAAAGATTCTATGTTTTCAGATGACAGATGACTATTTGAAACTAAGAATATATATTTGTTTAGTAATAGCAGAAGATCATTTCCTCCTGTAAGCGCTAGTGAATACCGCAATAGTCCCGCAACGAATAGCAATGCGTCTTCATTCGATAATAGCAAGGTGAGCATACTGTAGTTTTAGTCCTTTAATAATTGATATTTACAGACAAGAAACTGTAGCAACGATAGAAGCAATTCATCAGATACAAGCCAATCCGATAGATCCAAGGTAGTCGACGGGTTACTGTAATATACTGAGCCGGTCATGCAACGAAATATAACCTTTCTATGTATAATCCTTTTGGTTTATTGCCAAATACAAAAACAAAACAAGTCTCCCCAAGGAGGCAAACTAATTATATTTAATGATTCCCGAGAGTGTGAGATAAACTTGCTAACTGTGTAGCTGTACGCTGTACCATTCTTTATGGTCCAGCTTTTCCAAAAGAGTACAGTCCGTACAATACCAAATCGTCCCCGAATTATGGGATACGGCCTGCATGATGTATTGATAGGGTTCCATTTTAGGTGCCCATCCGTTCTGAATCGCCAAAGAGTCAGCCGGTTTTCGTTCATAATCCTACTCATACTCATTCGTCATGCTCATGGCGCCGCCCACCGAACGAGGTGAGAATATCCCGCCGTAGTTGTGGTTCCTTAATATAGAGTAGAAATTGGGCCTATGGGGAACCCGCATCGTACCGTCCAAATCCTACCGTATCATTAGACATAAGGCGATCCGATCGATCCAATGTAGTCAGCGGGATACTGTAATATTATGAAAACAAAGCTTTACTACAATACTAAATCTAATTGAACCTCGGGGTTTAATACTGTAACTTTAAATAAAACCTTAAATCTAACCTTTCTTTTTAGGTTTTCATTCCTCCGGAATCTCCAAAGAGTTGTTCGAGTGCTGTCTCTCGTCGTTCTATTACTCGCTTGGGTGGACCTGTCCTCGAAGATGTTTGTTGTAATCTACAGTTGCCACTCTTTGTAAGTAATATAACGGTTAAAAGATACATAAGGAAATATTGTTAACTTCCTTTTAGCTTACAGTCTGCCATATTATTCTAATTAAACAAGTTAAATATATTTAGATAACTAGAGAGAGATGGTGTTGTAGAGCAACGGTATACTAAAAGTAGTTTTGATTTAAATCCAATACGTTTTATATATAACACCGCTACCGTATTTACTGAATCGTTTAATTACGGTAGTTCGCTCAAAGATCAGTTAGTTAGCTTTGGAATTGTTCAATGTAAATCATATGAAATGGACTCTATATATCTCTATATAATATATATAATATATATAATTATATATTTTTATTATATATTTGTAGATTGAATCCGTCCAGAAGGTTCGCATTACTCCTAAAGATGAACAAATAACAATTGTATCAACAACAATTATAAAGTCAAGTGATATGCCTTTATCATTAGA